>JAWQRP010002468.1:0-15546 GCA_033557875.1 Quadriops clusia | reverse complement strand
CACGCATCCTTTTCAATATGAGAAGCTCGGCCGGTGTTGTCTCTTCTTGTTGCTCAAAATAATCCATTAATTCGCCCAAATGAGATGATGCTTCTGCATGGCTTATAACTGCGATATTTTCAATGATTTATTTCTTTTATTTCAAAGCTCACATGAAAATCCTGCATATTTAGCGCTTAGGCGATTTTCGCCCGGCTCGGCCCAGCTTTGGTGAGAAACCCCTCTAATTCGCCCGGCCCAGCTCGGCCCAGCCCGGCTCGGCCCGGCCCGCTCGGCTTTGGTGTATTTGGCGCCTAAACAAACATCCGTCCCAAGTTTGGCAGTCTGGGCGGACGACAAACAGCTAATTTTAAAATTTCCCTGAACTGATCCGGGTTACCCGGAGATCCGATATAACGGGGGCCGACTTAACGAGGTTGCACTGTAATATCAAGTAAAACTGCTTTAATTTTTTTAAAAGCTAGAAGGGGATTACGTTTTAAACACTATAGGCAAAGAGAACTCCCGATGACGTAGATTAAGATGATGTACACTTGTTCTTATGGTGACTCGGTTAAACAGATATGGTGGTGACTGTGAATACAGGACTGTAACAAAGACACATAGAATGCAAACGACGAAGAAGACTCATATTAAGCCAACCAGCAGCCCTCAAGGTATGGGAAATTCTCTCCATACGGCGAATTCCGAATATAAGCCTAAGACAAAATTTTTTTTACTCCCCCTGTTCCAAAATAAGTATCTACTTTGAGTATTTTCATGAAATTATGGTTAAAAGTAAGTTAGCTCTTAAATAGTGTTTTCACTCTTTGTGTTTTTACTTTTTGTGTTTTCACTTTTTATTATGTCTGTCAGACAGAGGTACATATGAATTCCGAAAACATCCGGTTGTCTATACCTAAGCCGCTGTCGATTTTTCAATGACCAACAGTGTACATTGTACAATTTTTAAGTGTATAGCGACACCCCCTGGTAGAGGAATATCGGATTTCCATCCATCGTGACGAACTAAAAGTTAAAATCCGGGGCTAAAAGTTCCATAACAAAAAAGCTCGCCGCGCACATGTTATATAACAAAATTCTTACCAGTGATAAAACAATACATCGTCATTTCGGGAGCTTTTTAGGTCTATATTATTGAAATACATCAACCGATAAAAAGAGGGTGCCGGCAT
This sequence comes from Quadriops clusia, assembly GCA_033557875.1. Classification (NCBI taxonomy): domain Eukaryota; kingdom Metazoa; phylum Arthropoda; class Insecta; order Coleoptera; family Hydrophilidae; genus Quadriops; species Quadriops clusia. Next base: position 14,371 of record JAWQRP010002468.1, on the reverse strand, counting down.
TGATTTTAGAACAAAAACGCATCTACTAACGTATGGGCGGAAGGCCGCTTATAAAAGTGGCGAAAGCCCGCCGTAAAAAGTCTCAAATGGGAATTTTGTTGCAAAATGTTGACAAAATAAAAATCTTCGCTCGTTATACGGGATTAGAACCGCAGTCATGACGTAGCTGGTGACATATTCGATGCCATGGTGCTGCGTGCGGAGGCCGCAAACTGAGTGAAAACATGGTCGGGCCGGGACGGGTGTAACATGTGTTCGAAAGGGAGAGGGAGATGAAGAGATCCATATAAGGTACTGATTTTCTAACTAAATTCTACATTCCGCTCACAATTCCGTTCCCTTGGCGTTTTCTCTTGGTTAAGTGGAGAACATACTTTTTTTGTAAATACAGGGGAAAACTTGATAAAAAATTTATTTGAGCGCCCTCCTTATAAATTTAGTTTCCTTAGTTTGCTTTTACTCGCGCAACTACTCGACACCTGTCCTCTTCCTGCACTGGTGTAATAATATGAAACTTGGATATTTTCCCAACCATGAATTTCATTTTCAATTTTATTATAACTCGATACTGTTTGTTTTATATTTTGTATTTTCGTTTTGGTTTTTTTGTATTGCAATTTTTAACGTCTTGCCTTCTTGTGATGTTCCAGTCAATCAAGGAGGCTTGGGGGGATTAGGACCAGATAAAGACGCGAAGAAAAAGCACACGAGGCCGACGTTCTCAGGACAACAAATCTTTGCCCTGGAGAAAACCTTTGAACAAACCAAATATTTGGCAGGACCTGAGAGGGCGAAACTGGCTTACGCGTTAGGAATGACCGAATCACAAGTAAAGGTGAGTCTATGTAATTTTTTGTTTAAGTGGTTAACCGATGACGGAATATCTGTAAAAGTAAGAAAGGTAAAATACAAAGGAATAAGAAAAATGGTACAAGAAAAGGGAAAGAGAAAGGAAAAACAAAAGAAACAGAAAAGCAAAAATAGAAAGAGAATAGCAAACGTAGGGTTCAACTGATACCAAAACTAGCCAGTTTTCCCCGAACTTGCTTACTTTTTTGTATATAGGTCTTTCCTGTTTTACTATTATAAGAATTATTGTTGCATGTATAACGGATCACTATGTTCTAAATAATTATTAATATATCAAGGGAACACTATAGCAATATGAAATCAGGTGCTATAGAAAATTTGAGTACTCTACCTGTGGATGATCAACCTATGGATACCCGATCTGTTGATAATCGACTTCTAGATAATCGACCTGTGGATAATCGACCTGTGGGTAATCGACCTATGGATAATCGACCTGTGGATAATCAACTTGTGGTTATTCGAGGTGCCTCTGTAAACAAATTTATTCATATGTTTGTATGAGTGAAGTATACGTAAAAAGTAATTTGTATTCACCAGTAAAACCGTGTATTCGTGTTGTTCAAAACGAATCACGTCATAGAGCAATAAATATTCTTGCGGTTCTTCTGAGGAATATAATAAAAATTAATAGAGATGACAAATATCTTTTCACAACCATAATGACAAATAACTATCTGGCAAAATGTTGCATATGCGAATATAGTGATCTTGAATGTCTAGTGAAGTTGTATGAATGCCGACGTTTAATGTATAGTGATGTTGAATGTATAGTAACAGTGAATTAATAGTGACGTCAAATATGCAGTATAGCGATATTCGTGTTTCCCTAATGCCCCATGTGTAAACCATCGTGAATTGAATATACTAAACACACAGATGGACCAGAACAGGGTTGGACGGGGCTCAAGGCAATTGGGGTCCTTTGTAGGGGCCGCATTAGAAGAGCACCATTTAATATATTTTAAATATAAGAGTTCTCATTTATTGGGGGTAGGGCGGGGAGCGCCGACGGAATTTAATCAGCCTTCTCGGGCTCGGCCCTCAACGTTTCCCGTTTTTGAACCACAATATTAAGCGTATTATTTTTTGTCAACATCCAGGCTTATATTCAAATCTCGTCGGCTAGAGATTCAATAAAAATGTAAATTTAGAGAGTAACAAAAGGGGACATTTACACTTGTCGAAAGCGCACGTCAGACTGCGGTCGCGTTCGACTGAGGCTCAACTGCATGCATATGGTAAGCTCTGGTTTAGGGATCCTCGCGAGGGGTAAATATTACACACACGACAAGACTGTTTTTTGCAATCTGGACCTAGGTATCCTGACGGAACGACGCATAACGACCAGACGAATCCTGAGGAAATTACGAATCCTAAAGAATTGCCAAAACTTGATTAGCCAACGAACCTATGAATACTAATGAAATAATGATTGACGACGAACACATGTATTCTGATGAATCAATGAATCCTGAGGAACCAATGAATCCATACGAATCTACGGATCCTGACAAACTAACGAATCCTAAAAAATGACAAAACTTGATGAACCAAAGAATCCTAACGAACCCATAAACTCTAACGAACCAATAAATCCATACGAACCTGTGAATTCTGACGAACTAACGAATCCTACAGAAGTGACGAATTCTAATGAAGTAGCGATTCTCGTCCGACCATGATGATGTTCCAATGTTGGCTGGTGGCTGAACCTTACAGAACGATGAAATCTTTACACCCGAAAGATCGCCCAAACTAACAAAGTCCTGAGCCCCTAATTCTCACATCCTGTCCTAATTGAGTCTTTTCTCGTCCAGAATTCTCAACCCCGTAGATACCCTCAACCCCGCAGATACCCTCAAACCCGCTGCTGTCCTCAAACCCGCTGCTGTCCTCAACCCCGCTGATATCCTCAACCCCGTTGATATCCTCAGTCGCGCTGATGTCCTCAACCCCGCTCATATCCCAACCCCGCGCAGAGTTCTCTACCCCAAGTTTTCATTAATTCCGAACATATCGTTCCACACGCGTCGCCACTGTATTACTCACGGAGGATTAAATCCAGCCTATTTTAACCCCACAATGTACTTTAAGTTAATAGGATTATTTTTGAACGAACCAATATATTGCGGTATGCTCACTAATTGCCCGGATCGGCGGAGCTGACAGGTCGACTGAGTCAACCCACCGACACACACCGGAACGAATTTGGAAATTTAACATATTTATATTAGTTCTGTAATTGAAAAATTAACATACAGCCGCAGGCCTGACCCTTCCATTCCAGTTGAGCCATGTATCGGAAACCGAGGTCTTATAGCGCGTTTTGTCCTTTCCGACTCATCAAGTTTGATCAAAATATCTTATTGGTTCTGATGTTAATCCTTATTAGCGGCCGCATTAACCACTTAACAGATTTTGTTCCAGCGATAGGATCTAGTTTTTTTGTTCGGTTGCTCAATCTCAGCCACCTAAATAAGGAGTTCATTACGTCGCGTTTATCGGCTTTGGGCGATTACGAAAGTTGCTGAACTTGACTGCCTTGAGAGTGGTGGGTATGAAGTCATTGTTGCCTTGAGCTAGGTTGCTTACGGTGGAATCAGTTTATTTGGCTCAAGTTTGTATTGAGTGCGATTATCTTGGGCTTAGTTGGATGGTCTGAGGATGGTCTCAGTTTAGGTATTTTACGTTTAGTTGTTCTGACATTGGTTGTGTTTTGGATTGTTCTGAGTTTGGTTGTTGTCAGTTTAGTTGTTGTGGGTTTGGTTGCCTTGAGTTACATTCTTTTGAGCATGGTTGGCTTAAATTTTTTTAACTATAGTTTGGTAATCTTAAGTGCCATAGTCTAGGGTGTAGTTACATTGAGGTAGGTAGTTGTAAGAGGAGTACCTTTGGCGTTTATTATTTAGATAGAGCGATGGATAGATAGTTAAATACGTGGTCTGTTAGAAAAGTATCCGACTTAATTTTTTTTTACGAAAACGTGATGGATTTGAATCAAGCGCGTGTGCATGAACCAACATTGAACCTTCGTGCCCATGCGTGAATTCTTTCCCACCGATAGCATCTCTTGCTGGCAAACAGCATTTGAATGAGGTAATGTGTAATGCTGTCGTAGTTGCGTTGCGTTGCAATGGGTCAAATTTTCATCAAAATCACGGGTGACGAGTCCTTTGTGTACGGGTATGCCCCGGAAACCAAATCTCAGTCATCACAATGGAAACATTCCAAGACACCAAGACCAAAGAAGGCCCTCCAAGTACACAGCAACGTCAAAGTGATGCTGACTGCTTTCTTTGGCTTCCGCTGTGTGGTACACCACAAGTACGCACCACGGGGTCAAACAATCACCAAAGAGTACTACAGAGATGTCCTCCGTCGTCTTTGTAATGCTGAGCGGAGCAAGACACCGAAGTTGTGGTTAACAGGAAATTGGCGCCTCCATCATGACAATGCTCCAGCACATTCCTCGCACTTGATTCAGGCTTTTTTGACAAAAAACCAGACGACTATGGTTCAATAGGATCATTATTCTCATGACCCCCTGCGATTGTTCCCTAAACTCAAAATGCCATTAAAAGGAATGTGATTTCAGGCAAGAGAGGACATGAGGAACGCAACGACGTGACCACTATACATTACCTCATTCAAATGCTGTTTGTCAGCAACAGACGCTATCGACAGGAGAGAAAAAAATCAGGCATGCGCACGAAGGTTCAAGGTAAACTCATGCAAGGGCGCGTCATTCTAATCTTTCAGGTTTTCGCAAAAAAAATAAGGTTTGATACTTTTCTAACAGACCACGTATAGTTAGATAGGCAAACCGATGTACAGATAATCAGCTAAGTAACGAGATGGAATTATACTTAGAATGTTGAACAGATAGACAAATAGATAGATGCACAGACCCTTAGATAAACGGGTAAATGCTCAGGTAGGTTGGGGAAACTCCCACCTCCACCTTTTTCAGGGGCATGCCTTGGAAGCAGCCAGAGCATCATTCGAGTTTTCAGAAGGATATTAAAGGGATCCTCGCGGTAGGCGCTAAATTGACAACCGCAAAATCGTAAGGGAGGCCAGGGTCGCAGCCGAACCGTCTGCGGAAGAGTGAAGCTGTGTGGATGTGGGGCTCTATGATGTATCGTTTCAAGGAACGAGGAGGGTGTGCGGCTGTACGCGTATAATCTCCTGACAAATTGAATTAGGGCGGAAAGCGTTGCCCGGAAGGGCGCCACTTGTTTATATCCAAACACAGCCCTTAAACATTCGTCATCGGAAAGTTGTCGATCAAACAGATATGGCGGCCCTCTTCCCGTCGGGCGATAGCGGAGATCTTAAAAACCGGATTGATCGTAGCTTTAACTCAGTTCTATCTCGCATGCATCACTTTCACCCCATCGGATAATTAGGACGGTTTTTACACGTTCCCGATTATTTGTACTTATGGACAGACCCTTGACGGTTTTAAGTGCTTGCACTATCTCGTCTACTTACATTATCTCATCTGGTTAGATTATCTCATCGGCTTCCATTATCTAATCTGCTTACATTATCTCATCCAAGTGGAATGTAAGTACATTCCCTCGTCCGCTTAGGGTTTCAACAAATGTAGATTTCGACACTAGGTAACACATCGTAGTCCGGTAAAAAAGTAGCCCCGACAAAAAGTCAAAGGATAGGTGAGGAAGCCACTCAGGATGATTAAATCCAGTTAGATTTTCTCATTTCCTTGCAACGCAGCGTAACAGTTCTAATTTCCGCAATGCCTTACGAGAAAAGAGTTTTTATTGGAGCTGCAGTACTGTCAAGTGAACATCAAATCCAGCGCCCGCTGCGGCCGCCATTCATATTTTAATTAAATTAAACGTGTAACAAGATAAAATTAATTTTTAATTTGCGCCACTAATGCAGCTAGAGCGGAAATCTTAAGAGTCCTGCACAGTACATGGAGTTTTTACGAGAAACGACTCATTAGGAGCTAGCGGCGCGCCGGGCGTTACCTCAGTCGTAAATGCAGCAGGGGAGCCTTTGCACCGCGAATGTTTTGTCCAGATTATTTTTTACTCTATCCTCAGAGGCCCCCTTAACTTAATGAAGTGCGCTGCGGCCGTGGTTTAACTGTTCCACCCCCTTTCATCTTAATATTTATTTACGCGCATCAAATAGCGCCCAATCCTCCCCCTGTGGACTACTCGCAATCGGTACTCGTTGCCTATTCCTCGTCTACTCTTCACCCATTCCTCTCTTAGGCTTATTTCACATTGGTGCGGTTCCCGCCTATACGGTGCCGCATGCGGTACCGTCTACTTAAGAAGTATATGGGACCTTTCAGATCAAACTTCCGCGGTTCCCGCCTATAGGGTACCGCATGCGGTGCAGTTTACTTAAGAAGTTTATGGAACATTTCATGCGGAAAGTGCCGCGTGAGGTCCAAGCGGCGCGCGGCAGCCGCATTGCTACCACGCCTCCCACTGCACCGCACAAATGAAACTGGATGTTGGTTTTGATTACAACAATTCAAATAAATTTGGAGTAATCTCCTCCAGTTTTTCGTGTATTTCAAAGGCCATATAGATGCCGTAGACAAGTTAAAACAGATTCAAACTTCACGTTTTTAAAATACAGTGAAACCTCGATCTATCGTTTTCGTAGGGACCGGTTATAAAAAACGATTATCGCGGGAAAACGGTCTAATATGAAAAAATTACATATAACCAACTACATGTTAAGAAAACATATTTGTTTATTATATGATATTAAAACATACGTAAATTAGGTAAAATAATTGAAAAAAATAGATTTATTTGTAGTTTTTTTAAAAACTCAATAATTTTCGTTTACTAAGAATTATTACTTTGAATAGAATAACGTCTATTTTTCAAACTATTGAGCAAATTGTAGTTAGTTTGGGATCACATTTCTTGTTTATACATATTTACACCCATTAGGTCGGATATTAAACAATAAGAAACGGCTCTAATAAAAACGTGTTATTAAACTTTTCATGAGTATCAAGACCGTCACAGCGTAAAACATAAAAAGACAAACGATGAATGCGGTTTTTAACTACATTGATTTCATAGCCATTTGTTGGGGCCGCGAGCAAAAGATGATATAATTATATCGAAATTTGACACAATGTAGTTTATGTTATCCGAAATCATCAATTTTGGTAGAAATTAAATATAATCTCATCGACGCTCAACTTGTTAAATTAACACTGACAAAGCACCTGTCGAAGGTCCTAGTTAGGACCGAAACCAGTAGTGCCAACAAATAAATAATTAGCAGGAGAAACCTGCTTTAATTAAACCTATAAATAAAAAACTATTTGTTGTTGAATTATTTTTTACCGTTTTAAATTGCGAATATGTTTTAAGAGCTTCGTCAATAAATAATGTAGGATACCTGACATTATTATATGTGCATACAATCCATTATTTGTCTTATATGTACGAATTGGTAATAAACTGATATTTGTTAGATTCGACCATTCATTTTTCGCAGTGTAGTTTTCGTTACGGACGGAGTCACAGATCCACAGATACAGATTGATCTATTCACAACTGGCCAGGGGGTGGAGACACAATTCTATAGGTTTTAAGGTGGTCGTTCGTCAATGGCTGAAACTACAAAGCCCCTCGACAGAGGGTGTCATAAATCTTGAGGCGCAAATAGAAAACATGCACGTAAGGGACAGAAAACCTGTCCGGCAAGATTTCTGATACCCTCTGTCGAGGGGCTATGTAGTCTCAGCCATTGACGAACGACCACCTTACACCCTATAGAATCGTGTCTCCACCCCCTGGCCAGTTGTGAATAGATCAATCTGTAGACAGAACAGGGATTTTATATATTAGATACGTCTATATAGAATTTAAGTTACTTTTCTTTGTTGTATTGTATTATATTTCTTTTTCTTGTCAACTACAGAAACATGTTCATTAGGTTAGTCCTGTCATGTTTCGTTAATACTAAAGAAACAAATTTACTTCTCAAGGCGCACACCTAAAGCTTGGCTTCCCAATGTTCTACCCCTAAAGAGTCACCTCCGAACGTCCAACCACGAATTTTCACCTCCGAAGCTTCAACTCTGAAGGTTCACTTCTAAAGATTCATCTCTGAAGATTCACTTCTAAGCATTCACCTCTAAAGGAGATACATACACCATTGAGAGGTTATTCTTGAAGATTCAATCCTAAGGGTTCAATCCGAAGGGTTCACCCCTGAAGGTTCACCCAGAAGTTGCAACGAAAAGCATTACTCCCGAAGTCATCCCTCAAACCCTCCCCCAAACTTCGACCAACAGACAAAATCGCCCGGCTTCAACGCCTAGAAGCTAGGGGCGGGAAGATGGTGCCGGGGCGGCAAGGATTTAATTTACAAAAATGCGGAATGTTTTATGATAATAAAACTGCGCTCAGATTAAATAAAAATGCTAAATAAAAAGCTCTCCGGGGAATTAATAAGTTAGCGAAATCTCGACTGGCTTGGAAAGTTTGCCGTGGAGCCACTATCAAGTTTCTAGCGAGAATGTATGTTCTCCTCTCTTTCTTTTCCCACTCGGACCCGACCCAATGCATGCACACAACCTTTTTACCTGCAAGCTGCGCCTGCTGCTGTAGTGTAACGTTAAATACTTGCGCAAACAGATTTTTTACAACTCACCCTCTTCTCTCCGCTTGTCTATACCAACTTAATCTCATACGGTTTTACCTAGTCAGGTCGTAGTATTCTATTATTCGGTGATAAATATTTTATTTCTCGTGTCCTACAGGTTAAATGTTTTTTCTATTGTTTTTGTCAATTGTAGTTGTATTCTGTCCATGTATTTGTATTATGTGCATTGCATTTGTATTCTGCCCATCGCTTTTGTATTTTGACTATTGTCTTTGTATTTTTTCCACTATATTTGTTTTTCATCCATCAGTTTAAATCTCCATTGTCTTTAACAATCTGGACCTCTATCTTTGACAAACTGTCTGTTACATTTGTGTAAAATTTGCAATGATGTTCAGCGCTTACGGTTTTCTCAAGATTCAATACCCTATTGTGAATAATTGCCGTAAAAAGAACATTATGTCCGTTCAGCCCTGGGTTATGGTAAACGAGAAGACGTACTGGCCAAATAGAAGAAATATTCATTAAATAGAAGAAAAATTGGTCAAATAGAAGAAGTATTCTTCGAATAGATGAAGTATTGATCCAATACAAGAGGCGTAAAATTTAATAGTAAATTTAGGAGGGGCTTAGGTAACCATCGCTAGCCCCGCATTGAAGTTTGAATTCGGAGAAGTATCGGCCATAAATTGAAGAGATGCCACAACAACACTGATTTGTTGTCTATGGTCTGTTCTTTTGCCAAGATAAGCGTAAACGTTTCTGAATTTACTACTACAGCAATCAGGTGAAGAAGTCCGATGTTTACTAAACCCTCTCTATTATAAAGGCATTGAGTAATGACTACAATCCTTGCGCGAGAAGCTGGCCAATTGGAAGCTCGAATGTCCTTACCTGGGAACCGAGGGTTAACCGAACTCGTCATCAGCCCCATTGTTTTCACAAAGGGGTGTAGTTGGTGCAGTTCCAGTTTGAATATCTATTGTATCTATACAGCGCCTTTTAGATAATTTGCATGCGGAGGCTGGTTTTGGAACGCCGCAGTCCTTGGGGATTGGACGGCCACAATGATTTATGGAGATTCGAAAATTCGCGAGCTTGATGGATTCCACACGATGTGCAGTACAGGGATTCAATCCTTTGGTTGGGATCCTTTGCTTGGCTTCCTTTGGTTAGCGTTCTTTACTTGACTCTCTCTGGTTGGTTTCCTTAGGTTAGTTTCCTTAAGTTACCTTCCTTAGGTTACCTTCCTTATGTTACCTTCCTTAGGTTACTTTCCTTAAGTTATCTTCCTGAGGTTATCTTCCTTAGGTTACTATCCTTATCGTATTTTCCTTAGGTTATCTTCTTTAAATTATGTTCCTTCGGTAACGTACCTTAGGTTTCCTTCCCGAGGTTACTGTCCTTAGGATTACGTTCTTTTGATCAACTTTCGTATCTTACGTTCCTAACGGCCGGTATTATAAACGCCAGTCAGGGTTACAGTTACTGTTAACTCGGGCCGAGTCGATTCGAAGATGCCGAAATGCCGTCTGCAGGTGGACGATTTCGATGTGATCGGTTCGACTCGGCACTTAACAGTGACTCTGACTGGCGTTTATAATACCGGCCGTAAAAGATATATTTCATAGGTTGTCTTCTTTAGTTTACTATTCACTTGAATGAACCGAAGAGATCTGGAGACGTAATCGATATATAGACTAAAGGGAGATAGAGACCTTGATATCAAAAGGTAAACGAGACCAAAGGAACGTGGTAACTGTAGGGATGTGAGGACCAAACAAGCGTGGAGACCAAAGGGGCGTAGATACCAAAGGATGTGAAGATCGGAGAGATGAGGAGACGAAAAGGATGCGGAGACCGAAGAGACCAAAGGGAGGTGGTGACCAAAGGGATGTCCAGATCGGAGAGATGATAAGATCACGGGGACGTGCTGATCAAAGAGACCCAGAGACCAGAAGAACGAGGAGACCAAACGTTTGTAGAGGCCAGAGAGATATAGACACCAAAGGGACGTGGGCACCAAAAAACGTGGAGACCGAAGCAATGTGGTGACCAAAGAATGGCGGGCATCAAAAATAAGTCAATACCAAAGAACATGCACACGAAAGGGATGTACAGATCGGAGAGATGAGGAGATCAAGGGGACGCGGAGACCAAAGAGACGCGGAGACCAGAAGAACGAGGAGACCAAACGTTTGTAGTCATCAGACAGATGCAGACACTAAAGGAATGTCGGTAAAAAGGGATGTAGTTAGCGAAGGAAAATAGTTGACAAAGGAATTTGGATACCAAAGAAACGTGGAGACCAAAGGGTTGTGAGCACCAAAAAGACGTCGAGACCAAAGGACGTGCGACAAAAGGGATGTGCAGATCGGAGAGATGAAGAGACAGAAGGGACGTGGAGACCAAAAAGACACGGAGACCAAAGCAGCGAGGAAACTAAATGATTGTAGAGATCAGAGGTATGTAGACACGAAGGGAATGCAGACACCAAAGGGATGCGTGCACCAAAAGGATGTAGACGGCAAAGATATTTGGCAACCAAAGACATGAGAAGAGCTTCCCCTGATTTTCATAAGCGCAGAGCTCGTCCATCAGCGACTGATTTGGTATTATGCAAATGGCAGATGCGATCGGTTATCAGAGCAAACAACTAGAAGCAGCATTGAATGCGGACTAGATGGAACGCCGGATATCGCCAGGATCGTCAGGGTGCATTCAGGCTGTCATCAGGCAATCGTAGGACGTGTGTTGAGTTGGATTGATGTCCACAGCGGGTCCGCAAGCACCAGCGAGGATCGTGGAGCGATCGGACGGGCAAGGGCTCTAAATCGGGGTTGTGAGCGCCAAAATGGCGGGGGTCGGAGGCTGGGGTGACTCCGTCCATTTCACAATTTCCCCTCGCGGCCAGGCAGATATGACGGAGAAAACGCCGATAAATATTAAAACTGAAATGAAATTGGTGTGCGCCCATCAAGCAATAATATTTACCGAATTCAATTAACTGATATAAATTTCCCCTTGCTGCGTTGGCGGGGGCGGGGGCAGGAACGCTACCGGATGACGTTCGGCGTGACGGATTCTCGGAACGGCTTTCACCCCGACAAATTCGGTCGCCATTCGCTATTGGTGTCTGTCGGTCTTCCAATCCATCATAGTATTTGACACATATATGGAATTTTATTTTGCGGTATCGATGCATCCGACATCGGAGTGTCTGGCGGACAGGGACCAGGGGCCAGGGCCGGGGACCAGGGGGAAATCGGGATCGGATCGGGTCCTCGTGAAATGACGGTTTGATTTATTGTTGACGTTGCTAATCTACGTGACGTATATATGTTTTTATTGTTTGCGAGCGCGAAACGTCCTGTTTTATAATTTCAGATAAAATCGGTATGAGTTACACGCGCGACCGTTCCCTAATCCCCGGGCGCTATGGAAATGTAGGGTCATTAGTGTGTCGTTAACCATTAACGTAAGGCGACCAAATCGATTAACGCTAAGTGACTGCGTAATTAGCTGTACATGGTGCAGTGTGGTCCCTGATGCTGATGCTCATAGCTCCCTGCCAGCCGCCTCCCGCGCTCCCGCCTCCTCTGGCCTGGGCCTCGGCCTGCCGGCTTGCAAATTAAGGGCCAAACGTAATTTGTTTTATATACGCGCATCGCATCGTATCGCCTCTTGTAACGTCTCCCTCTATGGCTCCCTGACTCTTTCACCCTTCTCTCCACCTCCTCTCTTCGCCGCACCTATCGTTTTGATCACCTCATCCGATCATCTCATCCGGTCATTCATTATATTTAACAAATAATATATAAACAATAAAAACCATTCATTATTGAATTATTACAATACCATCTCCAACTATATTACGAAAATGCGGGAGTGGTCGACCGCGAAAAGGGCAAAACCGAGTTCTGTGAGGCCGTCTTATACGGAAATTTCCGCAATTCTCCAACCGTGCTATGAAAGTATGGGGCATACCTGTATACAGCGTGGTCCAACTAAGACGTTCACCTTGAATTCTATAATTCAAGGTTATTATGACGGAGATGATTTTTTTACATATTTTAAATCGGCAAGTAATTCTGCATGCAACGGTATAAACATTTCTGCAACAAAATGGCGGATGGACGAAAAATATTTTCTTATTATTACGGCTTTGTTTACCAAGTTAGGGCAATGAAATTTTCAAAAATTAATTCTGCACATAAAGGGCTTAAAACGTTCCAATAACTTTTTACTCTGTGACATTTCGTTAACGCGCAAGCGCACATAACTTTTAAAAATACATAGTTTTCAAGGTGTTTTTATTACTAATTCTAATCTCCAGAATGATTACACGTACATCGATACCAATATTACAGCAAAAAATCTTGATTTATAGAATTTATTATTTTATGGACTATGCCCACTTAACGGACACGCACGCATCTCTATAGTTGCTTTGTTTTCTGCCGCTCAGGCCAGTAGATATATGAGACGTGATTATATTTGAAAAAACCTAAACATTTGATAGTATGTACATTCAGTTTCATATTAAATGTCACTCGTTTCCTTCCATTTTTTGTAATAAATAAAATAATATTAATACGAAACATCACAGTTTAATCTAAAATATTTTAAATAATATTATGAGCACTACGCTACGGATTGACTGTTAACTGTTTTAATATGGATACATGGGGTACGCAGTAAACAGTTACTTACAAAACCTATTGAGCGTTAAATAAGAGTAAATGAAAGAATGTGCTTGTTAATAAATAGCTAGTACCTTTTACACAATATTGTAATTATTGATAAGCAAGAAAGCATTTGTCATCCCACTAAGAGGCAATAAAGACTTCAGTATTTACCATTTATTTAACATCGGCCTGTTTCGGCATAATAGCCCAATTGACCACGCCAAAAATTAGGATCACAAGTTCTGGAGTAGTCTTCAACACACGGAGCCCCGGTTCTACATCGTTTGCGGACGATGAAGTTGTTTGACATTTTTTCCCAATAAAAAAAATCGCGCCCTTGTTGAGATTCGAAACATGAACCCCTTACACCAAACGCTAGCGCCTTAGCAATTAGGCCATCACGATGACATGCATTTGTCAATATTAGGTGACATATGGGTAAATGTCTAAAAAGTATAATAATAATATAATATAATAATAAATATAATATATGAATAAAATTCATAAATCAAATTTTTTTTCTGCAGTATTGGTATGGTTGTACGCATAGTCATTCTGGGAATTAGAATTCATAATAAAAACACCTTGAAAACTATGTATTTTTAAAAGATATGTGCGCTTGTGCGGTAACGAAATAACGCAGAGTAAAAAGTTATTGGGATATTTGTAAGCCCTTTGGGTGCAGAATTAACTTTTGGAAATTTCATTATACTTTATACATTATACTTATAACTTGACAAATAAAACCGTAATAATAAAAAAATGTTTGTCGTCCATTCGCCATTTTTTTGCAGAAATGTTTATACCGTTGTATGCAGAATTGCATGCCGATTTGAAATATGTAACAAAAAAAATAATCTTCATAATCACTTTTATGGATCCAAGTGCGCTTGTGCAAAAACTATGAGTGGCAGAAAAAAGCACTTCTAGTGTTTTTTTGGAGCCCTTTAGGTGCTGAGTAAGTTCTGCAAGTTTTATTGATCTAACTTTGATAATAACGCTATAATTCAAAGTGAACGTCTTAGTTGGACCACGCTGTATATATATATATACAGAATGATATTTTAGAGAGTGGTCAGAGGGTGGAGACACAATTCTATAGGTTTTAACGTGGTCGTTCGTCGATGGCTGAGACTACAAAGCCCCTCGACAGAGGGTATCGTAAATCTTGCGGCACAAATAGAAAACAT
>JAWQRP010002467.1:0-15548 GCA_033557875.1 Quadriops clusia | reverse complement strand
ACCGAACGGAGTTCGTAATCTTTCGGTTATAATCATTTATGAGAATACCGCTTTATTTGAATTTAAGGCTTGTGATTCGTCAATCAGACAAGGCCGTCTGGAATTTTAGACGGCCTTGGTTATGCAACCAAGTTTACTTGGCAGAATGAAATACTGAAGTGCACAATATATTGAAGGCGGCACCAAATTTAATTTTTTTATAAAACAGTTCAATCCGAACACGCTGTACGAATACTTCGGAAAATCGGTATTAAATATTTGCGTGTGTGCCGCCTACATTTTGTTGTGACAAACTTTCGTTACTGGAAGTAAAATTCATTGCTAAGATCACACAAGTAGTTGGAGGCTAACTTCAAAACAGTATTGTCAACTTATCCCGCATCCATTAACAACTTGTCAAACTGATGACAGATTTGTAATGTGTGCCGTTTGCGTTTTATTCCTCAGCAAAAAGTAAATTTCACTTTGTGCATTTTCAAAATGTCAACGTCGAAAACTACCAACACCTACAATCGCCAAAACTGGGAAGATGCAGTAAGTAACAAGAATTAGTTAACCTTTTTGCTAGTTGAGCATCCTAAAGCATTTTCTCATTTTAGGATTTTCCCATTTTGTGCCAGACTTGTTTAGGGGACAACCCTTACATTCGTATGGTAGGTGCTCCACCTCTAATAAATTTGATGTTAATATTTACTTATAAAATATGTTTGAACTATGTAGTAAGCAACTATCGTTGGTAGTAAGCTCCTTTGCATATCAAATGAAAGAGAAGAGTATTTTACGCAAGTTGTTCTAATGAATATTGCATATCAACTGTGTTATGACCTTACTCGTGTAGAATACTCTACCTCTTTCCTAGCTTCATTTGAAACACTACCCATGGTGCTAACACTCACTTGGATCTTTCAGACTAAAGAAAAGTACGGAAAGGAATGTAAAATCTGCTCTAGACCTTTCACAGTATTCCGATGGTGCCCAGGTGCAAGAATGCGCTTCAAAAAGACTGAAGTCTGTCAGACTTGCAGCAAATTGAAGAACGTGTGTCAGACATGTCTTTTAGATTTAGAATATGGATTACCTATTCAGGTATGTATTAATACAGGGTGTGCCGCAGAAAAATAGATTGTCTCATATATCCAAGAAGACCAAAATCACCTATTAACCCGGGATCGGTCGCGCATTTAGGTTTTAACGGAACGGTCGCATAGCAGTCATTTCGACCGAATAATATATGATACTCTATAAATGAAGGAAATAGTGTTAGATGTGTGAGAAATAATGTAAATGCTCATAAAAATTATATGCTTACTTTTTTTAACCTAATTTTATAAAGTAAAATACAATTCTTCATCTGACTTTGATTGTTTTGTTGCCATAATTTCTCTAAGCGTGCTATTTCTTTCTTGTAGTAATCCATTCCTAGGATGTACAAAATTTGTAAATCAAATTTAAAGTGAAAGATATACAATTTCTTACCGAAAACGTTATGTAAATAATGTTGAACTATAGCAAAGAAAAACTGGCGTTAACGGTCGGAACACGGTCGATATGACCGACAACAGTTAACAACTAACAAAAACACCGGATCGGGATGAATTAAATTACTGCACTAACTTACATTCGCAGCGTTGGTATGTTTTTGAAGAATAACTGGCGACACAGCATCGCCAAATATAGATTTCGTGAAATATGAGCAAAATAAATATTTGTCGGTCTTTTCGACACATTAGCGACCGATCCCGAGTTAAAAAGACAAATTATCGTTATGACTTTGACGTGCATGTTGCCAGTTGATCAGCAGATATAGGAGGTGGGCTACTTTTCCACTGTACAGTCTGTATAAATGTGGTTACAGTGGACGCCGCTTATAAGACTCAAAATCGACTGGAACGGAACGAACCTATCCAAATACACACAAAAAAAGTCGGATATAAGACTCGGCACTCCGGATATAGGACTCAGTTTCCCAGAATATCCGAAATAAAAAAAACAGTTCCGCATAACCTCGGCCTCGTCTTTGCAGAAAACGTCGTTTAGCAACCGTGAAATTTTTAAAAGAACTACGATTACGAGAGATACTGTTAGAAATTTAGGTGAATTAATACAAAACGTATGACGCTAAAAATCTGCATTTATTGCGACAGGTCTGCCCTCCAACAAAGCGTAAGCCAACGACGCCTAAGTTCAACTGTTGTTGGCTCAACTGTTCACATTTTATTCAAAGAGCCAGGCTCTTATGTTTTGTCTGCACTTTTTATAAGTTCTTGTAATTTGTTGGCGGCACGGCGGCTCCAAGCGATCCGTCTAAGGAACGTTTCCTGCTTTGCTGGGCTCTTTTCTTACAATATATTCTCGAAATAATAGAAAAGAATAAAAAACAATCTAAAATAAACGCTTTTTTAAACGATCGTAAATTATGTATTATTCATTTGAGCATTATCTTCAACTCATACATTATCTGATAAAATAAAGTTTTTTCGTGAATAAAATAATTTCTATTATCATTTTTTCCCGTTCGCCTATAAGACTCATCCGCTTATAAGACTCACTTTTTGTTGGTCCCAAAGTGAGTCTTATATGCAGCGTCCACTGTATTATTATTTAAGAAAGGAGTAACTATTTGATATTTAACAATTGCCCATTGTTATATTTCTTATAAATTTACATTTTTCCCCATTGCTTTCCTATAGGCGTATTAAGGGTACCATATCTCCTTAAAGCAGGCCGTACGCGGTCAGTAATACTGACATTACCACTAATGACGTGGCGACATCAGAAAATCCAGATTCGCATCATTATTGCTCATCATTATAACTTTTACAAGTTCATTATTAATGTCATTGTGATAAAGTAATGTCAGTATTATTGACCACTTAAGAGACTTGAAGAAATGTTTTTGCAATCAGGCTAATCCAAGCAACATCAAATACTGTTTAATACCTTCATTTTAACACAAGCTGTGTTCGATGAAATAGGGGACAGAGTAGAGCAGAGCAGAGAAGAGCAGAGCAGAGTAGGGCAGAGAAGGGACGTTCCATCGAACGGGTTCGTGCAATACAATAGCAAATTTTTAGGTTATGCCATGGACTTTTGGTTATGTTGTTGCGTTTAGAATACGCGCGAAACCCCCACTCCGTTCTGCACTCACTTTACCCCTGCTGTTAACCTGGAGCATAATTAGAGTAACCTAGCGCGCACTAGTTCTAGTGAAATGACCTCATCGAACACGGAGCACAACTTTGCTCTGTTATCATCGAACAGAAAAGTGTAAAATAGGGCGCCCTAGAGCAACTCGGGGCAGCATATCGAACAGACCTACTGTCACAACTGACATGTTTACCTAACCTAACATTCAGCCCTGCCAATGTTTTAGTTAGCTTTCTGCACACGTGTCGCTAGTTTTTGTTATTGAGAGACAGAGAGATAGAATCACACGCAGACAGAATAGGGATTTTATATATGAGGAGCTGACATTCAAAACGTGATTTGTCCAAAAAATTCAAAATTGAGTTAGCAACATCATCTTAAACTTCAGCAACAAATACATCATTTTGATGTCAACATTACATTCTAAAAAAAATTTGTACCATTTAAATAGTGTACAGAAAAGTAGTGTTTCCATTAAAGAAATCACTTTTTTACTTCATTTTTTTCTCATATCTCCGAACTACATTTTTGGACAAAGCACATTTTGAATATAGCTCCTCATATTAGATATTGCAATCAAACTTTCAAGTTTATAGGTTTATTTTAGAATATTTTTTAAGCTATCATTTACTTTAAAAAAAATCTCCATTCTACTTTTATCTTTATAATTCCAGCAATTTTTAAAAAATTTGTTTGCTGCTTAAATTCGAATGATAGTTGTAGCGAGCATACTGCTGAGCAACCTTAAAACCAACATAAATTAATGAATTGATCTATATCGACTTCTAGAAAAGGCATAAGAAATAACCGTTCTTTTTACAAAAATGTTCTTGTTTGGGCCAACTGATCTCCGTACAACAGATATAGCAAAATTTGAATTTCTTTTCATATTTGACTTTGTTCCATATAAACTATATAAACTATAAAGTTTCTACACAAATCCCATTGAATAATTTTACTCTACAGGTTAGAGATGCAGCTCTTAAAATGAAAGACGACATCCCAAAAAGCGATGTGAATAAAGAATACTACGTCCAAAACATGGAAAGGGAGCTCTCCAAAGCTGATGGCGGTTCCGTTGGCAAACTGAACGAACCAAATGAAATTTTAATGAGACTAGCAAGAACTGCTCCTTATTATAAAAGAAACCGGCCTCACGTTTGTTCGTTCTGGGTTAAAGGGGAATGCAGAAGAGGTGAAGAATGCCCTTATCGACATGAGAGACCCACAGATCCTGATGACCCTCTAGCGGACCAAAACATCAAAGATCGTTATTATGGTATTAACGATCCTGTTGCTGATAAATTACTGAAGAGAGCAGCAGCTATGCCTGCACTACCACCCCCTGAAGACAAGACGATTACCACTTTGTATATTGGAAATATTGGTACACTAACAGAGCAAGATCTCAGGGATCACTTTTATCAATATGGAGAAATTAGGTCTTTGAGTTTAGTACCAAAGCAACAGTGTGCGTTTGTTCAGTATACAACTAGGGCTGCTGCTGAAAATGCAGCAGAGAAAACATTTAACAAATTAATTCTTGGAGGACGTAGATTGACAATAAAATGGGGAAGGTCACAGGGTCGGATTGGAACTGCTATAGGAGTTCAAAATTTAGAGGTTTACGAACCTGTTCCGGGATTACCAGGAGCACTACCAGAATTAAGCAACAATTTCTTCAATTTGGAACCTGGCCACATTCCGTTGCCCAACATGCCCCCTCCTCCATCCCTTTTAGTGCCTCCCATGTTTCCTCCTCCTCCTATGCCTCCATTCTTCTTTAATCCTCCCCAAATAACCACTTTCCCTGCCCCAGATATCGCAGCAACATCTGCACCAAGGCCTGTTCCAGCACCGTCCACTGTCCCAAATCCTGCAGCCTTGTCTGTAGAAGCAGTAGCATCAGCCGCAGCTGGTGCTGGGGTAAAAACAACCGTTCATTATCCAAGTCAAGATCCCTCACGATTAGGAGCAACACAACTCCATGCAGACTGCCAAGAGTAGCCTCTAACATAAAAAATGAGGGCAACAGATTATCAGTTATATATATATGAGGAAAAGTCCCGGTAGCTCTCTGTTACTATGAAATCACATTTTTTAAATGACTATAACCATTGAATATAGAGTATATACTCTATATTCAATGCTATAACTCTACGAAAAAAGTTGTAGAGACCTGCGCGATATCACATTGTTCTTGTCTAAAGATATCCTTTCAAATGAACTTTCACAAGACCCCTAATTGCACTTAAGATTTTGTTGTCCGTCTTTCCCTCAGCTTATGGGATGTATGTAAATAGATATTTTTAATATCAACTGATAGATTTTTGACGCTATTTTAACCCTGTAAACTTCAATTCTATATTTCAAAACGTTTAGAAGTTATTTATGGGTTCCGGGACTTTTCCCTAACCCTACATGTATTGCGTCAATTTGGAGTTTTGTAGTTATGTAACTTGTCCGTAATTAGAATAAGTCCAGAGAATGAAATTATCCAGAGCAGTTATAAAGTTAGTAGTTTTTTTTGTTTACATTATATTTTTATTATATGAATTTGAGGACAAAAATAAATTAGTTGATATCAATAAAGCCGAGTTTGAATAAGATTATTTGATTGTTTTGTAAACGTATACCACTTTCTGTTATTGAAGAATCTTGATTAACCCTTCGGTACACGCGCTCCGAAATGTTACGCGAGCACACACGCTATATGGTGGAATTGACTGCACCAGACTAAAACACCCGCCAGGTATACAAAGTACTACAAAAAATCGGTGTAAATGTAACGGAATTACATCCCCTATTTATAGTTTCCCAAGGCATACCTGCGAGGCATTATGCGTGTGCTGAAGGGAAAAAGAGATGTATATGTAAAATGAAAAGGTGGTTTAAGTTCCATACTATGTTTTTAAACAAGCTACATATGTGTGTGTGAACATTTTTGTATAGTGATAACATAAGTGCTCTAATTTTAACAGTAAATTGAAGAGCATATCAAAACAATCGTTTATGTTATTTTCGAAGTTTTTGTTAAGAGACAACATGGAAAAATTGTTGACTGCCCGGTGCAAATGCACTGAAAGAAAACATTCTCGCACAGGAAAAAAAATGCATCTGAACCATTTGTTATTCAATAGATTCACACTTCCTGTTGCCTCTCCGAGAGTACGCAATTCCCCAATGGACATATGTGAGGACTCATTGTTAAGATACTGTATGTACTCTGCGCTCTGTGCTTCTGTGCTCATTTCTTTACACCAGTTTCGGGTAAATTAGAGATTTCGATTACAGATTGAAATTTGAACTGTGTTAACTGCGAAGAGAAAAATTTTGTCAATTGTAGATAAAGCTAATCTTATTAGGGGCTTCGAGAAACACTCAGGTATTTCTTTAAGGGTTATCGCTGAAAAACTAAATGTGCCGACATCAAGATTACGCATAATAATGCAGAAGAAAGAGGAAATGGGTGCGGTACGGTTTTCGGGGGCCAACAATTTTGGGATAATTTCGACTTATATCGACAATTTAGCACTAGATTACTGTATTTCAGTCATAAATTTCTTGGCTTAGGCCCTAATTGATGAATAATCGTCGATTTAATATGCGAACCTAACCTCACTAGCGAGGTAATAATTGTACTATTACGAAGGAAAAAAGGCGTTAAATGACGCCAGAATAGGTCAAGTTAGGTTAAGACAGGTTAGGTAAGGTTAGTACAAGTTAGTTTAAGACAGGTTAGGTTAGGACAGGTTGGGTTAGGTTAGGTTAGGACAACTTAGCTTACATTAAAACAGGTTACGTTAGGACAGGTTAGGTTAGGTTAGGTTACATTAAGATAGGTTAGGACATGTCAGGTTAGATTAGGGTAGGTTAGGTTAGGTTAGGTTACATTAAGATAGGTTAGGACATGTCAGGTTAGATTAGGGTAGGTTAGGTTAGATCAGGACAGGTTAGGTTAGGTTACATTAAGACAGGTTAGGTTAAGACATGTTAGGTTAGGTTAGATTACGGTAGGTTAGGTTTGGTTAAGACAGGTTACATTAAGTTATGACAGGTTAGATTAAGGATTAGACAAGTGACCCATCTTGTCTTAACCTATAGATGAAGTTACTAAGTACCTAATGTTAATTAATACATATTTGGATAATGATTTTTATAAGAACTTCATAAATATCTCTATCCATGTATTAGGTACTTATTAACACAAACTTAACCTAACCTACTCTGTCTTAACCTAACCTAACCTGACCTATCATAGCGGACTCAATTCCGCACTAGTATCTATAGAAAAACTTTAAAAGACGGAGTTTATTTAACTTGAAAGGCAACACAGTAGCATTTATGCAATATTCCTATAAAACGTAGATTCACATGGGTAATCATTATGCGCCACTTAGGGAAAAGAAACTCTGTGGTCTATATTCGATTTTTATTATAAATATTGACATTATGTAACTTTCCTTAAGTTAATTACCAAATTATGTATTTATTTATATTCTTATCTATAAATATATATAATATTATTTCTTTAACGATCACTAGTTTTATTGAGGTATTTTATCAAATGTTATATTCTCTACGACACATATATTCATTACGAAAATCGACTTAAATTCCTTATGGTATAGGATATACTTGACCGCTCTTCTTAGCGTTTAGTTTGAACACGGGTGTATGCTATTCAGTTAATACATCTTTCGAAGGTCATCTTTGATGCATACTTAATATGGAATAATTTATGATTATTTATAGCATTATCGATAAATATGGTTAAATATCGATATGTATGTTACAGTTTAGCTACATACAAGTCATTTAACGCCTATTTTCCTTCGAAAGAGTACAATTATTACCTCGCCAGTGAGGTTAAGTTCGCACATTAAATCGTCGATTTTTCTTCATTTTGGGCCTAAGCCCAGAAATTTATTACAGAAATACAATAATCTAGTGATAATATGCCGATATAAGTCGAAATTAACCCAAAATCGTTGGCCCCGAAAATCGTACCGCTCCCGAGGAAATTTTAAATGTTACTGTCAAAGTAGAGAAACATTTGAATAAGATGCACTTTTAATTAGCAGATTCTCAAAAATAGGTTTTTCCCACTTATAAGAGTTCCGGTTTATAAGAGACAAAAGTCCATTCCCGCGGGTGTCTCTTATAACGAGATTTCACTGTATATGAAAACTGTCGATAAGCACAGATTTTAGAGCTTTAATGGTGTATTCACACACACGTGCAGCGGACCGACAGAGCACAGAACCTGCCATGCACGACAAGTCCGCTTGTACGGGTTTTAAATGCTTGCATTCACACATGTCGCCAACGAACGTACAGGGCACCGACCGAGCAGAGCCTATGCCTTGTGTATATACTAATTTACTCTGACCTGATCGTGGTCTGTCGATCGCTGCACGTGTGTGTGAATACACCATAATCGACTAAATTATACACCTTTTTGAAGGCATAGATTTATATTCCGTAAAAAAATCAAAAAATTACATAAACTTTATTCTTCTAGACATTATTATTATTTTTGTGTAAAATTCTCTAATAAAACATCATCGTTTATGGATAATGTCAAAAAATATTATGTTGATTATTTTGCATCTCATGCAATAATATCCTCTGATTGGTTAGCTAGTATGCATTTATCAGTGATTACACTGATAAAACACCCTGTTGATTTCTCCTCGCAACACAGTTCAGTATCTTAGTTACTTGTCTTTTGGTACTTTAAAAAATTAAAACGTCAAATAAACTTCAAAAAGAAAGATATGGCAATATGTATTTATATGTAAGTGTATTTAATAAAATGAAGAAAATTTATTATGTACCTACTGGAGATGCAAAGTAATCTAGCCGAATCGCATTCGTGCTACTAATTTTATGGGTAAATTCACTCCTGCCTCCTGCTTAGGAACGAGAATCGTGCAAATTTGACAAGTATTGAAAACCCGACAGCCCTTCGCACTCTTCGTTCCTAAGCAACAGGCAGTCGTAAATTTACCGATAAAATTAGTGCACTTATGCGATTACTACAGAAAATAATTTTTATTGATTTTTTTTGAGGAGTTTCTAACGAGGCCAAGAACTGGTAACTCGATACACCCTTGCTTTTATATATAAACCACTTTTCTTGTAATATGATTTTAGTGCTGTTATTAGCATCGGCTAGGCTAACACTCACCTCAATCATCAAAATTAATAAAGAAACTTCGAAAAATTGTTGTTTCCTTTATTAAAACCACATGTTGCTACTTTGAACCTCAAGACTGCAAGCAGAAACATAACTAGCGGAAGTCTATCCTAACTTGACGGGACCTAGTGCCTTATGTCTCTGAGGTCTAGTGGATTCTTTTTATTTACGATCAGTAGAACTTTAATACCTTTCAGTCAGAGGCCGTCATAGACTCCCTATGTCCAGAGTGACTTACAAGCATTAAGCCCTTAATATGCTTAGGTAAGGAAGGTCAGGATTAATAGTGATAAACCTACAACAATCAAATCACTGTGCGACGATTATCTGAATATTGGCTCTGATCTCACTTGTCCAAAATACCGTCGAGTCGCTACCAGAAAACGAGTACCTTTAATTACCTAGGTTAGTGTGATTGAATCTGATTAATATTAATTTGAAGTCAAGAAGTCTTTCGTTGTGCCAGAAAATTCATTTATTTCATAGTGATTAAAATTGAGTTACGCCTTTGTTATGTTTGTGATGGGACTACCCTTTTATTATTATTGGGTTTGCATTGTCTTGATGACGAATTGAACTATTCATTGGTTATTGAACTGCAGTTTACCTAATAATTATCATGAGAACGAGATATCTTTTGATTGGTTTGAAATGGAGTTACCTTTGGTTATTATTGCAATTGCTCTACTCTTTTATCGTTATGTGATTGCGCTACCTTTCTTATCGTCATTGAATTGATTGGGCGCAAACTTTGTTATTTATTGCAATATGACAGTGGTTGAATTTTATTGTCATGTTAATTGGTCGACCATAATTGATTTGTGTGTGTGTGTGCGCGCGTCTGTGTGAGAGAGAGAGACAAACGGAATTATCCTCCCCCTATTGCTCTCTGGCGGCGTTCACCGAAACCAACCAAACAAAACAACGCACAACTAGTGAAAACAACAATCCCGACCAGCAGCAAAACTACTCTAACTACGAAATTAAATAAACTAAAGAAAGAGGAAAACAAATATCCTTAGCCTCTGTTGAGTCCCACGTCTGAAGATGGCAGCCAACGAATCCAAAAGCTCCCAGAAAATGGTGATGATGATATTCCCAAAGGCACTGAACAATTGATCACAACGAACTCATCCCACGAAACCTTTTACTCTGAACCGCCCCCAACGCTCTCGGATCTCCCGTCATCTGGACTACCTCCCAAAGACTCTCTTCACCAACTAACCCACTCGGATCGACCGCCCTCGCAAGAAAACTTCGAATGACCAACCCTGACTCTTCTCTCTCTACCCGACCGTCTCGATCGACTTAATCTAACCGACTGTCCAGTTCTAGTCTCTCTACTTGACTGCCCCGCAAGAAAGCTGCTAACGACCAAGCCTGACCGACTCACCCCCTACTCTGTTAATCTCTGACCGTTTGTATTTGACCCAATCAGCTTTACTCTTTTCGCGCGGCTATCCCCCTCTGAAGAGCAACCGGTTAGCACCTGCCATTGGCGACCAATGGGGCAGCTTTGGTTTCTTTATTCGACCACGCAATCTCACATTGGGATTTAGATTTTTAATCGTTCGAGAGTTGGTACGACTGTAGTTTTATGGCACCCCGGATGCGGTTTGGGCCGAGGCCTGGTCAACATCTGTTTCCCATTAGAGCGACCTTGGCTGTTGCCGCCTCCTTGAGATGTTCTTTTGAATAGGACCTTTGTCGGCGCAATTCTTTGCGTAGCCTATTGTTCGCCTACCGCTTGACCTCTGGGAAATATTTTCTAGTTTTTGGATACATCTGGCGCTGACAAACCTCCTTTTTGATAAGACCCTCATTTGCATGAATCGCGTAACCTATCTTCATACCTTCACAGTATATAAAATTAGTTGCCATTATTGTTTATTTCCGGCAAAAATATTGAAAACTTTTCATTTTGAAATTTATTTGGAGTTCCAATTTTAAGAAGTTACCTAAGCCTGAGATTACATAGAAACTGATCAGTATCGGTTGAACCATTTCTGAGATTTTGTAGTTATGAGCTAATGTGTGAATGGTATTTGAATTTTATATTATGTAGTAGGTTTGGTGTTGCTTACGGTTACTTGATTGTGAAAACATGTCTTCAAGTCTGTAAATTAATTAATTATTGAAAAATGTATTTGCAAAGGAGTCTAACTGAGAATCGTACATGTTCAAGAAACGTCCGATTTGTAAAAATCTGACTCCCGTCTAGTTTGTATTATACATATAAGATGAAAATAATCCTAATATTTACAAAATTAAGCATTCTTCTACTTTACTACTTTATTACAAAATATCTATGCACATATTAAAAAGGAACTGAGCAACGAATCATTAACAGTATCCACAATTAACAGTAATCTAATTTTTAATTCTAATTTTAGTGAGAAATATTTAAGGACTGATTTCTATCTTCTTGTCCCTCTCTGAGACGCCCTATTCTTTGCTTCCCTTTTCTTATCAACGAACTTCATATACTTAGCTTTTTGTTTACCGAAAGGTGTCTTCTTGTACCACTTTAAATACTTTTTCCATTCTTTATCAGTTATTGGTGGAATACCAAGGAATAATTCATCAAGAAGTTCGTGCATGTTTAAGGGTTTGTATTTTAGTTGGATCAGTCTTCTTGGATTTAAGACAGCTCTCACACAATTTCTGATTGCTGGTAGAGGATATCCAATTGTACACTTAGCTATGGCAGATACATCCAGATCTCGGTCTATTCCATGATATTGCATTAGCATTTCCCTCCAAAATAAGTATACACTACCATAGTCAGGTTTCGGTATTAAAATGTTCTAAGCACATAAAAAATTATAGTTGAAAAGATTATTAAGTATTTTGTAGAAATTACCAGACATATTCGCATATAAAATAAGTGCATTCGTGTATAAGCGGGAGCTTGATTTCACGGTCTCACCGTAAATAAATAATTTATTAGCTTACCCTCTGATAGCACTTCTTCATTTTTCCAGCTTTCCCAAGCCAGGGAGTCCTAGATATACCGAGAAGCAAAATTCGGTCCTCTGAATTCATTGGCTTTATGATCTTTTTAATAAGGTACTTTCCTATTCTTTTAGGTTCTATTTCTTTCTCATCCTTGGGAACTTTTTTGTAAAATGGCCTTTCACCACCATCGATGAAAATTATTGAAGGTGCTAGGATTCTAGACATCTTATTTACTAAATGAATTAACATTTTCATACCCTGAGGATAAACAAAATTACGTAAATATATTTAAAAATAAGTGTTAAAAAATTTTAAAAAATGTAAAAAATCACGTACATCTTTACCCTCATATTTGTTAACAAGATTATCTGGTGTTAAATCAAATAGAACACACTGTGTCTCTGTAAAAACTGCATGAGCCAACAAATGAATTCCGCTTGAACGAGGCCCCACTATCAGGGCAGACTTAGGCTTATCCATAATTTCCACTCCTAAAGGAAGAATACAATTCAACATTACAGCTTGTCGTACATCTCCTAGTACTGCAGGTGGATCAAATTCTTCCATCCGTAAATTCCAATTTAGGTAGCTAAAGTCACCTTTAAAATCTCTTAATCGTACTTCAGGGTATGTTGTAATAATTTTATTATCAACAAGCTCCTGAAACAAATCTTCTGTTGTCCTATCCTTTGTCAAATCTTTACCTAAGCCTTTCCGCTTCTTTCCCTTCTTCTTCTTCTTTTTCTTTTTCTTCTTTTTCTTCTTCTTTTTCTTTTTCTTGCCTTTCAGTCTTAATTTATCACGCTCAAGAGCGTCATTCAAAAGATCTAACTCTATTCTCATAAGCTCGTCTACCTGAGCCCGCAATTCTAGTTGCATCTCATAACATTTTTCTTCATTTATTATATCCATATAGTGAGTTTCGGTAGGATTATCTTCATCCTTTCGCGGATCCCACAACTCCCTATGTTCTTGAAAAGCCGCTTCCATGATTGGTGTTGTATTGGGTTCCTTGAATTTAAATTCAAAGCCTTCTCCTCGCTTAGCAAGTCTTTTAGCCAACTCTTTGGCCTTCTTCTTTTTCTCAGCTTCCTTTTTCTTCTTCGCTGCCGCCTCTTTTTTTTTCTTCTCTTTCTCCTGCTTAGCTTTTTCTTTATCTAGACCATGGCCTTTCACCTTCTTTCGTCGCTTCCTCTCTACTTCATCAATCCACTCTTCAGGGGTCATCGTTTCCCCTCGCACCACCAAAATAGTACCCCCTTTCTCTGGAGGAGGATATTTATCAAAGTTCCTCGCCCTTATGTACCATTGGTAGAACCATTCCCGAATTTCATCACCTATGTCCTCCATTAAACCAGGACCAACGACTCGCAACACTCTCTCCTTTTCATCAAGATTGGCCTTTATGTAGTCCTTTATGTGCTGATCTCTTATGGCCCTTCTATGCTTCTGAGTTTCCTCCATTTTAATAAAAGGTTCTTTTGACCTCCAACTGGGCTCAGTCATTCCAATCAACAGTCTCCTGTCTCTCTCCCGTCTTTTCATCATTTGCCTGACAGCATACCCTCGCCACCATTTCTGAATTACTTCTGCAGCTGCTATTTGGTGAGTCATATCAAATTCTTCCTTTCTCCTCGCTGCTGCTTCTGCTTGCCTCCTTCCCACTTTAGCCCTAACGTAATCGTTGTAATACAAACGGCACTGCCTCGCTCTCTCCATCTTTTGAATCAGTTTAACAGCGGCAGTTATCTCTTCTTTCCGTTTCAATTCCGCAATTTCTTCAGGTGTCAGAACCTTCTCTTCTTTCTTAAATTTTTTCTTTGGTCTGTAAGACAAATCACGGTTTTTTAGTAAAACATGAGGACTATACAAACTACCCACTTTTTCTTCTTCTTTTCCTCTGCTTTTTTCTTTTCCTCCTCCTCCTGTTTTCTCTTCTCCTCTTCCTCTTCTTCTACTTTTTTTTTAGCCTCCTCCTCCTCGGCCTCTTTCTTTTTGCGCTCTTCTTCAGCGGCTTTGTCGTCCATTATCTTATCTAACATGTCCAGAGCATTTTCTGGGTTTTCCAATCTTGCCCGTTCGGCAGCTTCGGCAGCAGCTGCCTCTGCAGCAGCACGGTCAAATATTTGCTCGCCTTTCTAATAATTTTATTTTCTTTTGATTTGTTTTTCAATATTGATCAACAAAAATACACTTGGGAACTTATATAGATTATCTACCACTGAATCCTTCCTTCATAAACCAAGAAAACATTTTTACTTTCTACGATATGCCTGTATATGTACAGGGTGATCCACCTAAGACGACCCACTTAAATTACAGCATTATTAACAAACTTAGAACAATAAAACTTGCAGGATTTACTCAGCACCTAAAGAGCTCCAAAAAACGCTAGTAGTGTTTTGTTTTGCCGCGCATAGTTTTTGCGCCAGCGCACTTGGATCCATAAAAGTGATGATGAAGATGAATTTTTTTTTACATATTTTAAATCGGCAAGTAATTCTGCATACAACGTTATAAACATTTCTGCAAAAAAATGGCGGATGACCGAAAAACATTTATTTAATATTACGGCTTTGTTTACCAAGTTAGGGCAACGAAATTTCCAAAAATTAATTCTGCACATAAAGGGCTTAAAAACATCCCAATCACTTTTTACACTGTGACATTTCGTTTCCGCGCAAGGGCACATAACTTTTAAAAATACATAGTTCTCAAGGTGCTTTTATTATTAATTCTAATCCCCAGAATGATTATGCATACAACGATACCAATATTGCAGCAAAAAATCTTGATTTATGGATTTTTTTATTTTATAGACTATGTCCACTTAATGGCCTCGCACACATCTCTACAGTTCTTTCTTATCAGTCGCTCATGATAGTAGAATTCCCTTTTAGACATTTACTCATATGTCACCTAATGTTAACAAATGCTTGTCGTTGTGATGGCCTAATTGCTAAGGCGCTGGCGTTTGTGCAAAGGGTTTATGGTTCGAGTCCCAGCAAGGGCGCGATTTTTTTTATTGGGAAAAAATGTTAACTACTTTATCGTCCACGAACAATGTAGAACAGGGGCTCCGTGTTTTGTAGACTCCTCCAAAACTTGTGATCCTAATTTTTGGCGTCATCAATTGGTCTATTATGCCGAAACAGGCCGATGTTGAATAAATGATAAATACTGAAGTCTTTATTTCCTCTTAGTGGGATGACAAACGCTCTTTTGCTTATCAATAATTACA
>JAWQRP010002466.1:0-15549 GCA_033557875.1 Quadriops clusia | reverse complement strand
ATGCGACTTTTTCATAGTGGCGCAACCATCAACGCACATTCACCATAGAAATCGCACTCCTTAAAATGGGAAAATTACCGATGGACGGACGGACGGACGGACGGACGGACGTACGTACGTACGTTACGTCGGTAATTATGTTTGTTGATGATAAGCATCATCACGTGTATACACGTATAATATCAGTATTATGATATTAAAAATGCATTGTATCGATTGGACAGCACGACGATATCTCTGTAATAATATTTCTCTGTAATAATATTTTTCGTATTACTTTGCCCCCATTTGCAATCGAAATGTTAAAAATGAAAAGGTCAAAGCTATCAAGAAATTGACACGATTCGCAGCTCGCGTTGGAGAAAAAAGGAACATATGGAGAAGGCACACCATTATTAAAAAATAAACGAATTTGTGAATATTTATGAGTACCATTAGCTAGCGAGCGTATACGCCAGTTCACTGATATCCAATTATATACATTTTCATATTAATATTTTACAATCTTTAATCGACCGTGAACTTGTTTGGTTTTTCTTCTTCTAGTTTTATACGCGTCGCGTAATATCTCGAGCTCAGTATCAACATATTAATTAGATATATACAAGAAATATGTCCTTAATATGTAAAATGCGTACAAAATGAGGTCTCTTATGGATACATATAGGCAACCAGATATACCTTTATTTGTCATGTAATTGATTTATCTGATGGAAAGATGTAGGTAGGTATAATCACATATAAGTATAATCAAAGATTATGTATACTTAATAATCTTTGGTATAATCAAACTTTGGTATAATACATATCTTGAAAATTGTTTTTTAATTATATACTTTTACGGAAAGCAGCATTTGTACCAAGAAAGTAGTTAAAACACTGAATAAAACAACATTAAAAATGCACTGCGTGAATGAACAGGGAGTCTTTCATAATGCCATGTTATGTTACAATACATTACTTATCTGACTGTTTTACTTGCACATGACGTGAAAATGTTAAAAATGAAAAGGTCAAAACTGTCGACGAATAAACGAATGCACGATTCGTAACAAGCATTTCGATTAGTAAAAAATATATGAATTTGTATCGCTCCTTTATTAATAATAACAACTGACCTTCCTTTCAATGCATGGTTTATACAAATCAAAATGTTCAAATACAAAATAACGGAATAGAAGATGTAAGAAAAACGTAAAAGCTTCCTTTTAGAAACTGCACATTTCATTTAAAATGACGATCGCTGTACGTAGTGCACATCTAGTGCATATAATCGGTAGGTTGGGTTGCCTATCTTGAAGAAAGGCTGACTAGTGATATACGCATAATATTCGACGTATAATAAAATATACGCTACACAACTAGTACAGCGTGTTCAGATTGAACTGTTTTTCAAAACCAAAATACAAATTTTTAACAACGTATTAAATGTAGTTTTGCTTTACTCTGAATTTTTCGAACATAACGTTAAATGGAGATCACTTTTTTTCAGATTCGTGTAGACTTTAGTATTACAGTTCGCTAAGAGAGTAACAACCTGTTCTAAGGGCAATCATCATTTAGGACCTTTTGCATAAAAGCGAGTTAATAGATATCCCTGGTTTAAAATAAAAAAAATACATTATCTATTTTGTTCGAATTTATTGCACTCATCATATCATACCAGAAAGGTATTCTTTAATTTAATAGATGTTTAATTCAATATTTGTTGCAATAAAAGGACATGAAATATGGACGTGTTTAGATAGGTTTGAAAGTTTGTAGTAGATTTCGCAACATGGACGCGACGAGTGGTAGTGAAGTTGAGGCAGAACTATGACATTTTTTAAACAGCATTGATTGTAAGGAGACCTTTAAGTACCTGAAAGGTAAGTGTTTTACTTTTACTAGTTACAATGCATGCAGGTTAATAGTAGATTAATAAATGAGACGTTTTTTTAACTGTTTTTCGTATATCACCCTTTAGGTACAACCACTTCGTCCATATTACACTAGATGGCGTAATTCTTAAGGACAGTATGTGTACACTATATCAAAGAAGCGGTATGAACTTTGAATTTTTTATAAACATGTTTTATTTAAGCACCCTGTATTTGAATCGGCAGGGAGATTAGATCAAGTTATAGTAAGTGTTTTTACCTGCAGAAATATTAAGAATATATTTTAAAAAATAATGTATATTGCAGAATGTAAAAACTATTTTAAGACAAGACAGAATTGGAAAACATTTGTTAAAAAAAGGAAATTGCGGAAAAAATATTAACAAAAACGTTTTGTTAGCATGTGTTCTCATTTTGCATGTTAACCTAATAAACAATGTACCTACATACTTAAAAATTGATTGAAATGAACGGTTAAAATCATTTTTTGCTATTGCCCATACTGCAAATGTTTTAATGGTCGAAATATTTTCGAAAAAAGCTTTCATCTTGAATGGGCCGATTCTGAAACTTCTCTGTAGCCTACATTTCTGTAGCTTACAGTAGAACTGTAAGTTGCTACATTACAGCGACCACCATAAGTCGTATTCTAGAACCACCGCTGCAATCGGGCCTCTGTCGGAGTGGAGATACAGCGTTGCTAACTTAACACCAAACCATAAAAAGCTGAAAATCAGCTTTGTCTGTTGTGACTTCGCGTCATTTATTTCTTTGTGGTAACTGTTCGTGTAATTAAGTTGTTAAAATGAGTTGCAGTGAAGCAAAAAGGTGTTTTTTTATTGAAATACAAATTTTTAATTACTGTTCTTTTATACATAATATCTATATATGTACTACTGGATGGACCAAATTTCTCTGCAAATTCTGGCCGAGCGGCAAGGCTATACTCGCTTGCACAACAAAGGAGGCACCGCACATGTTGTCTTCAACGGAGAACTTGTCTTGCAAGCGATTATAGCCTTACCGCTGGACCAAAATTTGCAGAGAAATTTGGTCCATCCTGTACTTATTTTTGTCAGCTAGACAATTATTTCTCTATAATAAGCACTTATATTTTTTCCAGTATATAGGTAAATAAAATTTTAAACCCCTATTATACCTATGGCAATCATTAATAGGATTGCTCGAAGCAACAAACGGCCAATGAAATTTTACGTTTCAAAGTGTATCTCAAACGTTGTTGGTCCGAGCAACACCGGCCAACGCATTGAACAGACCCAATATTTCCTGAACGGCTAACGCCAATAATCTGGCATTCTATCGCCTTTCGTATTCTCTTTTGAGAGTGCTATTATCGCCCTAACGCCCTTTCATAATTTACAGAATATATTGACTCACACTGTAGTAATGATGAGTATACATAAATAACTATAATAAATTAATATGGTACATACATACAACGCTTTTATACTTTGCCTACCTAAGTATACATATTTATTCTTAAGTTTATATCTACATAATGCCTGCACATTACTTATCTCTAAACAATATAAATATTGTAGGTAACTATAAATTATAATGCACTAAAACTTGCAACGATTGCACTAAAAAACGCAAAAAAAAAACTTGCGGGTTAAAATATAGTAGCAGGCTTGAGTAGCTCATATCACCAAATAGTCCTTTTAACACTCATTATTTTAATATTATTGTACTTTATCGATTATGTATGTACTTTACATAGTAGGTACTGTAACACACAGTATAATTTTATGGCAGCTTCTACATTGAAGCATTTACGTGCAATGTTCTAGTGATTTGAAATAATACCTTTCAATCTAATACATCCACGTAATGCCCTTGGAACTCGGGTTTTATTATCATCGTCTGCAGCCTTAAGCTCACCCTTTGCTCAAACATCTCCGCATTATGCGTCTCTATATGCTTCTTGAGGTTCCCCTTAAGCGTGAAACTCTTCTTGCAGAACTCGCAAGTGAACGGTTTAATCCCGCTATGCATCTGGATGTGCCTGTTGAGTACGGTCCTCTGATTGAACCTCTTCTGGCACAAGTGGCAGGGGAACGGCTTCTCCCCAGTGTGCACGAACATGTGAGACTTCCAGTTCACTTTCTGGGTGAAGCGCTTGTCACACAGCTCACACTTGAACGGTTTCTCGCCCGTGTGGGTCTGCATGTGTGACTTCAAGGTGGCCCGCTGGGCGAACTTTTTCCCGCACTGCTCGCAGGCATACGGCTTCTCCCCGGTATGGGTGCGCATGTGGTACATCAAGTAGACGCTGTGCGTGAATGCCTTCTGGCAAAGGTCACAGCTGTACGGTTTCTCATTGCCGTGGATCTTCTGGTGGCTCTTGAGGTTGGCGCTCTGCTTGAAGCACTTGTTGCAGATCTCACAGACGAACGGCTTCACGTCCTGATGGATCTGCATGTGCGACTTGAGGTTCCCGCTTTGTCGGAAACGCTTGTTGCAGACCTCACACACGTAGTTCTTCTCGCCCGTGTGTATTTGCATGTGGATCTTGAGGTTGCCACTTTGGCGGAACTGTTTGTTGCAGTACGAGCAGGAATATCTGTTATACAAAAGATAAATTTAAATAAATTTGATTTTATTTATTGTAATAAATAATATATTTATTATAATAAATAACATATTTATTATAATAAATAACATATTTATTATAATAAATAACATATTTATTGTAATAAATAATTTGATTATATTCTAATAAATAAGATTATTATCTATTAATTAAACAATTTTTATGTAATTTTGATATATGGCCCAACAGGGATGACAATATTCTGATGTTTGAAGAAAAGATCTTTTATTCAAACATCAGAATTTTTACGCATATGCACTTTTCTAAACAATGTAAAGAGCAATATGAGTTTCTACAAGCAATTTCAACCTAAATGTGCTTTGAGTTATCTTATTTGTCAATTTTCTTCGTGAGGAATTGGAATATAACAAAAGTTCATGGTTTAAATCGACCTTGTTTGACAAGTTCAGAATAGTAAAGTTGTAAGGTAGAGAAATTCTATGGATTAGTGTTCTTATTAGAAATAGTTAGCAGAAATCTCTGGTAACTACGTTTGGTTGTATATTTTTGTATTTGTTTATTTATTTATTTATTTATTTATTTATTTATTATTCCAAAACTCAACCCCACAGGAAAATCCCAATTACCGGGTTGGTTACAAAAACAAAAACAAACCTAACTATACTAAGACTAACATTACAAAAAAACTAAGTCAGGGATCCCGTGCAATCAAGGACACATAGCCTCGCATCTCAACCCCATCCATCACAAAAACGTCCACATTGCTGGCAACGGAATTGAAGCCCTGACACAATCTTCACAATGGGGAGTGGCCACCTAGATTAGTTAATGGCTGTGGTAGATAAAACATATCCCGAATGTGAGATTGGTAGGAAGGAACTAGAAAAGGAAGCCTAGCCAGGAACTCCGCATCATCCACAGAACCCGACAACAAACCGCAGTACCCCTAACCCCACATGTGGACCAAACCACCAACCTACGACGCTCTTCCAACCTCTGAAATTTGAACATATTCAGGAGAGAGTCATGTTTAAAACCTCTCAAAGGATACATGCCATACTTCTTGAAATATAAGTATTTGAGAAAGCGTCGCTGTATAGACTCTACCAGGTCCACGTGGACAGCATAAAAAGGGCACCAAACAATGGAAGCGTATTCGAGTTTACTTCTAACTAAAGAGAAATACAACACCTTCAATTTGTTGAGAATTTTGGTATATATTTCTACAAATCCCATAAAAAATAAAAGAATTTTACTTCATTTCTTCTATTAATAAAAAAAATTGGTAATAAAATCAATGTAAACTAATGTAAAAGTACAAGTTACCAACTTTTCCCAATTATGTCAAACTAGTTCATATTATGTTCATGTAGTGAAGCAGCATACATAAAATACAACATGATGTAAATAATTTTCAAAAATGGAAAACAAGTAACACTCCTACAAGAATGCTTTCTTCACTCTCAAAACTTTGAAATTATTTTACTTTTAAATACCTTTTCTCTCCTGTATGAATTTGCATGTGGCTCCTCATATTCCCGATCTGCCGGAACGTCTTGTGGCACAGCTCACACTCGTAGGGCTTCTCCCCTGAATGCATCTTCAGATGCGACTTCAGTGTTCCGATCTGCCGGAAGCTCTTCCCGCACTTGTCACAGGAGTACGGCTTCTCCCCTGTGTGGATCTGCATGTGAGACTTGAGGTTGCCGCTCTGCCTAAAAGTCTTGGGGCACAAGCTGCAGGCGAACGGCTTCTCCCCAGTATGGATCTGCATATGAATTTTGAGGTTGCCGCTTTGTCGGAACAGCTTTCCGCAGAAGTCACACTTGTAGGGCTTCTCACCCGTGTGCATTTTCATATGGGACTTGAGGTTACCAATCTGTCGGAAGGTCTTCTCGCAGAGGGTACACTTGTGGGGCTTCTCGCCCGTGTGGATCTGCATATGGGATTTGAGGTTGCCAATTTGACGGAAGGTTTTGCCGCACATCAAGCAGGGAAACGGCTTCTCTCCCGTGTGCATTTTTTGATGGCCTATAATCATTCATAAGTGTATTAAACTTCATAAACAGAACTCTATGAACATATCGTCACTACAATGCAGAACTATTGAAGGTGAAAAATCTCGATTTTAATCACTTATTAACTAATTGCAAAATACCATTTACAGAATCTTAATGTACCCAGAGAACCAAAAAGGTAAGCGCGGAAAAAAATCGTATCGCAAAACACTGATTTCACATTCTAAACTTAAACACTTATTTCAGTCTTCTGAAAAGTAGTGGTTTTCACACTCGATAGTCCTGCATTATAGTGACGATATTATTTATAAAACATGAATGGGTGACCAAAGAAATAAAGTTAAGATTGCCAGAGAAACATATGGTTAGTTAGGCAAGTTCTTTAACGTTGAATGTAAAAAATTATGCCACAGACAAAGGAATATAGTAACTAGACATGACACCTTATGAGACATATGCGTAGCAAAAAATCATTAGTAAATCGTTTCGAAATGTAGAGATGCAGCAGTCGAATTCGACGCGAGATGTGATTTTGGCAACGAATTTTAGTTCCAGCAACGAAAGTTTGCCACAACAAAACGTAAACAGCACACATGAAAAAATTTAATACTGATTTTAGTAGTGTTTTTTCATGTGGGCCGCCTGCTTGCTGGAACTAAAATTCGTTGCCAAATACACATCTCGCATCGAATTCGACTGCGGCGCCTCTACATTTTGAAACGATTTACTAATGATTTTTTGCTACGCATACGTCTCATAGGGTGTCATATCTAGTTACTATATTCCTTTGTCTATGATTATGCTATGTTCCTCTCAGATATTCGGGGATCACATTTGACCAAATCGGATTTTAAATTTTTGTTTATAACAGGATTTAAATATCATACTTAGCCATGAACCAATCAACAAGTTTATTGAAAGTGACATAAGAAGCTAATGATGGAAGCTATATTGAAATTACTGTCACTGTAATAAAGCAAGTGAGAAAATTAGGGGAAAACACTGAGGAACAGTCACGAATGTGATCCTTAACTCCTGGTATTGCCTCCTTAAGATTAAGGTATTGGAACAGGCTAAACCGTTTTGGACAAATCCAGCATGTTTGAAGCAGTTAAAAATTGTATTTTGAGTAAGTTTGTTCCAAAAATCATAAATCATTAAAATGGCATCGAGTACCCTAATCTTAGGGATGCTTGGCGCTGGCATCTTCCTTTGCATCAAGACAGTCAATAATTTTTAAAACAAGATTTTTGCGAAAGTGTAATTTCAAGGCTCGAATAATCCCTTAATCCGTGAGTTGCAATACCGAAGTTGTGTTGGGTAGCAAAAAAACCAGAGTTATACTTCTCAAGTCAGTGATTGTGGGATGTGCTGGACAATTATCAAGTAAGAGCAGGATTTTTTTCTTGTTTGTTAGTTCACGATCCCAAACACGTACCCATTTGGTAAAAATCTCAGGCGTCATCCAGACCTTGCCATTGCTCTCATAATCTACTGGCAACATTCATATGTCTTTAAAACTTCTGTAACCGTTTGGACTTACCAAACACCAACAATTGAGAAAGATTTACGATTCATAAAACTCATTTTTGGTACGAACATAATGACCTATCAATAGTTGACCAAATACTAACCCTATCGTGCGTGAACCAGTATTGTACAGAGAGGAGGGAGTATGTAAATAAGACGATCGTCGTTCTAACAGGACATTTCATTAAAGAAAATACGACGTCCAAAGCGGTTGGTCATTTAAAGCGGAGTCGTACTAAACGGATGTACATTCACAGTAATTTATATGAAAACCTAACGTGAGTGTATGTTTACGTCGCTAAAAACGGTTCGTCGTTATAAGCGAAGTCGTAATAAGCGGATTCCACTGTATGTTACTTATGAATTGTTTCCAAATGTCTAGTAAGGTAAAGCTTCTAATGGAACATGATAATGTTTTTGTAATCATCCATGGAAATATAAAGAAGTATATGAAAAGTTATTATTATTTACATTTTTCAATAAATGATATTGCTTTCTAAATTCAATCTTGTTTATTACTATCAGTACGAGATAAGTGAAATTCACGATATGTTGCTATTATTATTATTATAATTATACAAAGGAAGTCGTAGTTGATTGAAAATTGTATGTAAAATACGCACCAAGAGGTTGTTTTAAAGCACATAGATGTATCAAGAAATAAATAAATACAAACCACGAAGATTTCCAATTTGGCTGAAACTGCGGTTGCACAGCTCACAAGTGTAGGGCTTGTCCCCCGTGTGGGTCTTCATGTGGGACTTCAGGTTCCCAATTTGTCGGAACCTCTTGCCGCACATGTTGCAGCTGTACTTCTTTTCGCCTGTGTGTATCTGCATATGGCACTTGAGGGTCCCGACTTGTCTAAAACATTTCCCACACTGCTTACATTGGTAGGGCTTCGCCCCCGTGTGCATGTGCATGTGACCTAGAACCAGAAAGTATAATTTTTTTAGAAAAAATCGCAAAGTTAAATTTAGCAACAGATAATCTTAACACATACACTGTGCAGTGCATTAATGGAATCAAAGTTTGGTATCATTAGAAAAGCATAAGAAATTAATTATTGTACTATTTGACAGAGAATTGGCTTGTCAAATCCAAGCGAACCTAACAAAGCTGTCATACTTGACCATACTAACTTAAGTCTGTCAAGAAAAATTAAATATGTCAAAATAAACCGGTAAATTGCCGATAAAATAGCGGCATTTTTTTCCTAATGCAATCTCTTAAAATCACCGGGATATGTTTTGTTACGATATACAGGTGAATAGCAATGAATATTTCCAAATTCCGTGCTATATATATAATCGCATAATTCATCAGCCGTGCATACGTCCCAGTATACTCGCGCAAATCAGGAAAGTGGTTAATGTTAAAGTGGTTAGTAAATTATTGACGTATACCTTTCAGGTTCCCGATCTGTCGGAAACGTTTGTGGCACACGTCACACTGGTACGGCTTCTCCCCCGTGTGGATGTACATGTGGCCCCGAAGGTTCCCGATTTGTCGAAACTGTTTGCTGCAGATCCCGCAAGTGTACGGCTTCTCCCCACTGTGGGTCAACATGTGGCTCTTGTAGTTTCCGAGTTGTCGGAATCGCCTGTTGCAGATCTTGCATAGGTAGGGCATCTCGCCTGTATGGAGCTTCATATGGCCTAGTCCAAAACAAGATAGTAAGTAAATAAACATAAGGTATAAATAAATATTATTGTATCACATACCTCCCCCCCTTAGGCTTCTATTGTCCTTTATTATAATATTACTACCTCTGTTTGATAATAAGTGGGCCATTTGCATTTTCTTTTAAACTCATTGTCATTTAATTACTTTTTTAATTTTTTTGTTTCATATTCTTAATATCCACCAAATTCTTAACCATATATGTTATGCACTTAAAAATATTTGACAGTATATTTAGATGAAAGTTTTCTAGCACTGAAAGGATTAAAATGGCAAAAAAAAACAGAGGTAGTATTATTTTATTTTAAATGGTAGAGACATAAAAATCTGTTTAAATTGTGCTTATAAGTTTCAGTTATTGATATAAATTGGTATCATCGCCAAAAATTAGCCAACTTTAAAATAAAACATTTTCATTTTACATTTCAAAAAATATATAAAACGGAACTTATAATTCAAGAAGACAAGAACGAATCCTAGAGTGCAAATTGTTAAGTGGAGAACTAATCGACTAATTGTTCGATAGAATTATAATGAGACCATGATAAAATAGAATTAGGATCTAACATACAAACCTTTAAGATTCCCGATCTGCCTGAAGGTTTTGTTGCACACCTCGCACTTGTGGGGCTTGGCGCCTGTGTGGATGTGCATGTGCTGCTTCAGGTTGCCGCTCTGGCTAAAGGTCTTGTGGCATAAATCGCATTGGTAGGGCTTAAAACCCGTGTGAACCTGCATGTGGCTTCTCAGGTTCCCGATCTGCCTGAAGCACTTGTTGCAGACATCGCAGGTGAACGGCTTCTCCCCGGTATGAATCTGCATGTGGCTCTTCAGGTTCCCACTTTGTCGGAATTTCCTGTGGCAAACCGAGCAAGAGAAGTTCTTCTCCCCCGTATGGATCTGCATGTGGCTCTTCAGGTTCCCCTTCTGCGTGAAGCCTTTCTTGCAGATGGTGCACTTGAAGGGCTTCTTCGCATTGGGGTTCCTCCTTCGGCCCACCAGCTTGGGGGTGTAGAACTTAAACCCGTTCGCTTTCGTGTTGATCTTTAAGATGATCCCCCTGGTCCTCCTGCTGGTGTCTTCAAGCGGTTGAACTTCCTCTGGTTCCTCAACCTTTACAATGCTCGTCAAGGACACCAGGTCATCGTACAAAGCGTTGCTTTCCGCGATGTTGTTGTCCTCTATGTCCATCTCTTCTTGCTTCACAAACTGGCCATGAGCCCGGGAAATGAGCTGGATTAAGGGGACGTCATCTTCGTCAAATTGGCCTTCTTCTTCCTCTATTACTTCTTGTTTGATGCTGGTCACACAGAGCGCAGCCACGGAAACATCGTTCATCGGGTCTTCAGGTCCAGTCTTCAGCAAATCTGTTCTCACTTTTAACAGGTCTGTTTCTGTCTTTAACGAGTGTTCACTTCCTGAGAGTAACCCTTCATGGTTGAAGCTTAGGGTAAGCGGTTCTTCAATTCTTAATGGTTCGTTACTTATTGATTCATTTCTTAATGCTTCGTTTATTTGTTCTTCGCTTCCTTGCTCATCACTTCTTCTTTCTTTACTTCCTAGTTCTTCACTTCCTCTCTCTTTACTTCCTACTTCTTCATTTCTTGATTCGTCGATTCTAAGTTCTTCACTTTTTTTTTCTACAGCCTTTTTCTCGCTTCGTTCTTTATTAGCATTAGTTTTTATAGGAACTGTTTCTACATTATGCTTTCTTCCATTGACTTGATTTGGTTTTGTTCCCGTAACTTTTGGTTTCGTTTTGTTATTATTGGATGTGTTCTGATTTGGTGTTGTTGTAGTTTGATTTGTTGTTGTGTCCTGGTTTCTTGTATTCTCATTAATTATTCTGTTATTCTGATTTGTAATTCTGGTATTCTGATTTTTTGTTCTTGTGTTTGGAGAAGTTCTTGTTTCCTGTTTGGTTGAATTTGTGTTCAGTTTTGTTCTTCTTTCAATTAATCTTTTACTTTGACTTTTTGCTTCTGTGGGTTTTGATTTTATTGATTTGGTTTCTGTGTTGTTTGTTTTGCTTCCTGTGTTATCCGCATTGTTTTTAGTTTTGTTTAGGTTGCTTTTAGTTTCATTACCTTTTATTATCATTTTGTCTCCCTTATTTGTTGGTCTCTTATGAGATGAAGACTCTATTTCCATCTCACATCTTTCAGCCTCCAGATTTATGTTTTCTTTTTTAATAATCGCCTTTGAGCTTTCTTCACTTTGGGTTTGTTTCTTGTCATCCTTACCATTTTGTGGCCGGTTACTTTGCTTTTCTGTATTTTCAGTTAAAATTTCTTTACTTCCAGTTATACTTTCTTCTCTTTCAATTACACTTTCTTCTCCTTCTATTTTATATTCTTCTCCTACAATTGTCCTTTCTTTACTTTCAATTCGATTTCTTTCACAACCAGCCAAATTTTTGTGATTCTTTGCCTCATTTCCTTCAACTATTTTGTTTGTTTCACTTTCTTCGTTTGATTTGCATTCTTCATTTGTTATGCATTGTTCATTTGCTTTGCATTCTTCATTTGTGTTAGATTCATTTATTTTACATCCTTCACTTGTTTTATTTCTACTGCATTCTTCATGTCTTCTGCATACTTCATGTCTTCTGCATTCTTCATTTCTACTGCATTCTTCATTTCTTCTACATTCTTCATTTCTACTGCAATCCTCACTGCCTCTGCATCCTTCATTTACTTTACACTCTTCATTTGCGACATTCTTCAAGCTCTGAAGGATACTCTCAAGGTTCTTCTTCTTCCTGGGGCTATTCTTTGGAAGAACCGGGGTTTCCGGTTTCCGCTTCCGGTTGTTTGGCACGTCTTCGCCTGCTAGATCTAAGTAATCTTTAATCTGAGTGCCCGAATCTTCGCAAGTTATATTTTCATTCTTGCGCGGTTCCATCAGCGATTGGATTTTCTTAATTTTGATCTGGTATATGTTACCATGCGGGGGCGCTTCGTCCGCGTTTTTTGTTAGTTTTGAGGCCATTTTTGTCTGGTTAATGTTGACGAAGGCGCGTTTTCAATTCGGCCGGGCGCATCCGTTCATATTGCTGTGAATTCTGTGCGTTAAGAAATGTAGATAATTAGTAGAATAAATAAAATAAAAAAGATTACATAAAAGTTGTGTATGGATACGTACATGCGGAAAATAAGTCGTTGCTTCTAATTAAAATATGGCGAAGGCGATGCAAATAAGCAAGCACATACAAACAAAATC
Organism: Quadriops clusia; assembly: GCA_033557875.1. Lineage (NCBI taxonomy): Eukaryota > Metazoa > Arthropoda > Insecta > Coleoptera > Hydrophilidae > Quadriops > Quadriops clusia. The sequence continues at coordinate 2,641 of JAWQRP010002466.1, read as the reverse complement.
ATTAACAATAATTGTCACTTTAACAAATGGGTAAAACAAACAGCATATTGTTGAGACAGAGTCAAGCACAGCGCCATGGCCAACTCGACGTCGCGTTGCGTACGGCTTTAAAAGGTTAAATCAACATCAACTAAATAATCAATATCAGTAGAGACGCAAAGGAAACAAGCAACAAACAAAAATGGGTGTATGTGTGTTGCTTGTGCGAGCGTACGAGCACAGCACAACAAGAAACCTACGCTGCTATGCTGGCTATTGTTTTGGATGTATTTTTTTTGTATTAAAGAGCACACACACAAACGCACGCACGCATATTTTAATATGTACAGAAAAATGTATGTGTTCGGGAACACTGACATAAGATACACTCGACTTACGAGGATCGCAGCAGGCTGGTCGACTTGTAGATAATGAATAGTGACAAAACAACATAGCACACGAGCAATATCTACATTATTAAATAACACCCGCTAACTAAACAAACACAGCAAAGCATAAACGTATAAAGCAGCCGTTCTATTTTTAGTTTATTATATGTAAATATACATGCTAAAAAGCATAAGGAGCGAGCAGTCGAGGAAGTAAAGCGGACAGACCTCGACGGGGCAGCCATCGTTGTGGTCGTTGAGGCCGACTAGGGCTGATCTAGGAGGCGGCGGCGGCGCTAGAAGGGTGCATCTTCCACTTCCCGAGGAGGCCATGGGAGAGCGCTGCTGGTGTAAACAAAAAACCTAACCTCAGAATGAGGCTCAGCTCCCGACTATCGACTTATTTTCGGCTGAGACGAACGAAAACTCGAAATGCGCGCGCGGACTGCGAACGTTCGCCCCGAGGAGAGGGCCGAGAGCCCTAGCCGTCTTTTGTTTCCAAGGGGCCTACCGCGATCGATCGGCCGCTCTATTGTTGGTGCCACCGATTTCTTTGCGCTTTTTCCATTTTCATTTTTGCTTGTTGACTGTTGTTGCCGGCTTGGTACGACCTTGCGCTCTATTCCCTCGCCCTGTCTCACTTTCTCCCTGTTACTCTCCCTCTTCCTCTCTTCGTTCCTCTTCTCTCGTCACACTTCCTCTCCTCGTCCCCTTCCTTCCTATTGTGCTCTTTATTTTCTAATTTGATTCGAACCTGTTTCTTTATCGCTCTATTGTTCAACCATTTCTGTTCCCGATAATTCGATTCATGTTTTTATTTCCACGTCCTTCTCTGTCTCTAATTATGTTGTTTCTTCCGTTTTTATTTTATTCTCCCGTCCCCTCAACCCCCTCGTATTATATATTATCTCCTCGTTTTCTACATATCCCCTAATTTTCCACTAGATATTCTCTCCTCTCTCTTCCTACCCTAGTTAGTAGATATTAATTAATACGTTTGTTACTGTTATTTTTCTTTATGCGCATTTATTGTTTATTGCTTCTGTTTGCCTTTATTTCCGCTTATTGCCCTCTCACTCTCGCCGTCCTTATTGTTACCTACCACGGGCATTTTTTCCTGATAAGATACGCGCCTTTGTATAAACATTGGCTGGAACGCGCGTTGACAATAAAATTTAATCTGACAACAATAAATTTACATTGGTGTACATAGGCAATTAAGTCGCACTCTTATGTAACAATAAAGCTGCGGACACTATCTACTCGTATACTTAAATACTAAAACGGCTCGATTTTAAAATAACGTCCATTCGTTTCGGGATTTTGATATTAGATACCTTGTCTACAGAAGAATAGAATAAACATGACATCTGACACCAGTAATCCATACGGAACTATTTGTACGCGCTCGTATTTCAGCTGATATGAGATATTACACGTTCAGACACTTCTGATGTTGTATTATTGAACAGATACCTTTTGCACGAATTCTCACATTTCTTCATGTGCTATATACAGGGTGATCTTAATCGAAGCGCATAATTAAACCTTAATAGATCTCACCAAAATAAGCAAAAAAGTTCCAAGGACCAATTCACTTTGGGGTCTGTACTTGTACCCTTAAATATACAGACTTAAGGTAAGGCACAGCCACCCAAAATAATAAACTATAGAGTCGAGTCAAATTTGATTCCTCTTTTTTTTTCATAGTCAACCAGATCAACAAGTAAACTTGTTATACATGGTTATGATCACAGAATAAATACAATAATTAAGATTAATAAAAGCAACTCGCCAAATAATCTGTTTATTGTTAATAAGTTATTTCAGTCTTAATGTATTAGCCGCCTCTCGGTGACGTATCTCTCGACAAAGTGTCCTCCTCACCTCACTTCGTTCACTGCGCAGGTCATCCTGGCAGACTAGCTGGGCTCGTTCAGCTGTGCTCCTAACATTAATTGATGGGAATAATATTTCCCCGTATTACAACTAGTTAAAAGAATTTTTTTAAATGGAGTCTTGAGGAAGTCTTCTTTTAAGACGAGTGGGAATCTTCGTTCTGCCTAGGTTGTGAGCATGCGCACTGGGACAGAGATCCATTCCATTGAAGAACTTTTTGGTTAAGCGCGTGGTGAATTCATCAATAGTTTCAAGGTTAAGTTCTTTGTGTAGATCTGCATTTCGAACAAACCAGGGTGCATTGAGACAAATACGAATTACCTTATTTTGAAGTACTTGCAATTTGTTCTTGTTCGTTGAGGACGTGACATTCC
>JAWQRP010002465.1:0-15552 GCA_033557875.1 Quadriops clusia | reverse complement strand
TAGCTAAATCAGTAGAAATACGTTTGTAATTATTAAGAGGTGTTAAAGCGTATTTGTATCCTCTATTAAGCAAGTTGACCTCTGCCCGAGTGAATGTTGTGTTAGAGAGGTTGATAAATATGTCGAAAAAGTTTATTTGAGGAACATCTCCGGTGTTAGGTTGGTCTTTGTTTATCAATTGTTTCTTGAGGGAAGTAAGCTTGTTGTTGTGCTTACGTTTAACGAGAGTATACTGATTCGCGTTTGAGATCTGTGTCTGGTCAAGGATTAAGTCAAGCTCTATGGGATGAAGCGTCTGTGAAAGCATTAAATGGATGGACAATAATTCGCGGTTTAAACGGTTGAGTTTTGTGTAATTCTTGTGTAAGTTAGTCTTCATAAGTATCACTCTAATCCTGTGTTTCTCTCCCTCGTTCATGGTTCGTGGTAACTTAAAAGTAGCAAATTTTGGAGTCAGGTCCTCCCTCAGACATGTAGAAATGAAGATGATGCTGGTTCGGTGTTGATGCGTTTGACGTGCAGTCTCTTGAAGGTTTCTCCGGGATGAGGCGTACTGGCCATGGTGTATTTATTAAGAGTCCGGGTCAAGAAGATGGATTTATTAATAATGCAAAGAGGCAGTACCTTCTTGACTATTTATTTGATCGTTGGGTGACCGGTTTCGTCAAGAAGGTACTGCCTCTTTGCATTATTAATATATCCATCTTCTTGACCCGGACTCTTAATAAACAAACTTCGAAATGTAGTTCAACGGTTAAGTTAAATCTTTCATTTTGTTTAAATTTTCCGAATAATCGTTGTGGGTTCGATCACAATTTTGTTTTTGAAGTTACATCGGCAGCAATTTTATCTTTATAATTATGTATACTATCTTTGTTTCAAATTCTGAAATAAATAACAAACAAAATTGTAATTGAATAGTAATTATCGAGTAACTTGCTTATATTAGTTATATGTATGTAATTAATTATCATTTTATGATCTTAAGTGCGATTTTATTATAATTATTTTGCTAGAATGCGGTATCAATAAAAAACAACACAATTCAAAAGAAAATAAAGACTTTATATCATATAAGTAATCATCCTTATTGACGGTTATTAATGGTTTTTATTGTGCGATGGTTTGTAGCGTTTGTATTTTCTTACTTTCAAGTAAAATAATACATGTTCTGGAAATATATTAACTTATTGTTATGAGTGGATCATAATACTTAGTCAAGGATATTGCTATGAAAGGACTACAAATTTGCATAAGTTGTCGAAGGTCCTCTGAGCGTTAAAAATATACCTAATTGGAATATAATTATTTTGTGTGAGGGCTGAAAATATACGTTCGAAAATAGACCACACTTACATTGAGTATCAGGCTTATAAATGAGTTTTGTTAGTCGTGACAGTTAACAATTTGAAAAGGAGCTCCTTTCAAAGGAAAATGCCTTTTAGTATTAGATTGCCTATAACAAAGTACGCTTGTAGTGATGGTACTTTGGAAGTTATACTTCGTGGTATAACCGCGCTCTTTGTGCACCGTAATTATTACTCTTTTGTGGAACATTAACATCAAATAAATCACTTCTTTGTATATGAATAGTGAGCAAGAACGTTGGGGCGAAGGTTAAATTTTAGAGTTAAAAGGGATGAAAAATTTAAATTAGAAAATTATTGAATAATTTGCTCGGTATGTAATTCTTTTTCAAAGTAATCTGGAAAAATACTCATTTCCCTGGACAGTAGAACGTAGTGGAAAGGGAAATGTTTGAACGTGGAGGGCTTTGAACTTAGCCCTTCCGACTTGCCGCTCGTATATCTATTGAAAAGCCGGAAGCGGATGTCAGGATGCATTTCTCAATTTATCCTTTTGTTTGGCGGCACACTTTATTTATTAACTGTTTAAGGGTGTGTCTTAGTCCTTATATATCATATCAATCTTTGTCCCTTGAATAATCTTTTAAAACACGGGTTTATGAGACAGCCAAGAATATATTTAACGAAGTAAGAGGGTAAGGACACTTTAATGGTATACGCTAACCACTATGCACTTATGTAAATTACGACAGAATTTAAATTTGATGAGTGAGATATTTTAAACAAAAAACGCCATAGACATGTACTAAAATTTCCCGCACTTTGAAAAATTGTACAATAGCATGACTTCTCAAGTTGTACATTTGGTCGTAAAATGTGCGCTATTCTGGTACTCTAAGTAATTAAGAAAAGTGGATCGCATATAAAGATAAAATAAAGCGTACACGCGGTCTTTATCATGAAGTTTAAAAATAACTACGTCATGTTTAAAAATTTACAATAAAAGTCCTTTGTTTTGTCCTGCTTTCTTATATTATTTTTTCTTACTTTTCGTTGATTTAATAGAATTCAAAAATCGGTTTATTCAAAGTTATTAACAATTCATATGTACGGCAATTGTTTGCTTTACTTTACTTTTACGGTATCGATCGCCAAAGCCTTTTCAATTCCTCTGTGCGTCAATCATTTTTGTTTGTTAATAGTTCCTGTGCTTTCAGTGCAATTTCGGACTACTGTAATAACAGTGGGTTACCTGTGCTCGTTGCAAGTGAACCATTTACTAATTAAAATCGAAAACGCCATACTTTTCGCTTTGACATAACGAGTTCGATAACAAAATTTAATATTTCATGAAATCGCTCACATAATTTGCGTGTAGTTGCAGATGATTACATCGAATTTTTAAAACTTTTAACATTTTGCTACTGCTTATAACGTAATAAACTGATGAAAGATTACGTTATTTCGAGGTAGGACTCAATCTTCATAAGAGTTTGAAATGGGGAGACATTAAATTGGTGATAACATTTATATAAGATTTTTGTACATAATTCGTTGTTTTACGTATAAAACAAAGCTGTATAACTTTGCGGTCAAATGCCATTTTAAAGTTTGATAGCTTTGCAGGGGATTATCAAAGAATGATTGCTTTCTACATTGAACTAAATTTAACATGCATTATTACACATAAATTTTAATAAATTTACATGTTTTCATGTAACGTAAATATAGGTATATTCTTAATGTAAAAGGACATAAATCTACATTTGGCATGTAAAGATAATTAGGCGTATTATATCCATACACACTTCCAGGTAAATTCTTGAACAGCATATTTAAAAATTAATCTTTATTTCTTCTAAAGCCCTAAGTTTTAATTTTTGTTTCTGGTACAATCCCAAGGTACAATTGTAAGGCTGAAAGATTATTATTATTATTATAATTGCAAGTAATAGCACTTTACTATAAGGACGTATTTTGTCATGAAAATTTTTATAATTTCCTGAATTTCATATTATTATTTTTTAAAAGTGATGATAATTCAGTTCATGTCCAAACTGATCACATAACGTCTCTTGTTTGGATGTTTTAAACATGGATCAAAATAAAAATTGGTATATTTTTTTAGATGATACTTTGTGTATTATCAAAATGAACCATTGATAATGAGCTGACGTTCCTAGTTCCTAATATAGTCACATTTTGAATGTTTAGAGGTTCTTGTTAAGTTTTGAAATTATGTAAATCAACAAAAACAAAAAAGGTTTAAATTAAAAATTATTCGTATGTTACCTACTTTAAAATCGATGAAGAGGTTTAATTAAATAGTTGTAAAAAATTTTCAGCAATATTATTTGCTGAACATAAAAACAAGTTTTTCATTACATAAAATGATACTTCTGCTAAGTACGTTCGGGGTTTTTTCATAGGTCAAATGAAATAATTACAACCTATTATTATATGCTCTGCTTTCTATCGTTAAATTTGTATATAATACTTAAATATATGTTTCAATTATAATTTTATAATAAATTTGTATAATTCATGACATAAAAAGTGTATACATGTATATGCATGTAAATATTTTTATATCAACCATCGAAAACATACAACAGTAGTATATGAGAGTTGGACTTCATTTTTCCATTGCTATACAAAAAATAAATTATTATTGTGGCTAAAATTGTATTAAAAGTAGTTGTAATCAATCAACAATAATACTAAAATGTGTTCAGTAAGCAAAGAGAATAAAAATTTATATTAAAACTATGAAGGTGGAAATAATGTACATATTGGAGATCAAATAATTCATTTACCTACTGTTAACAAAGCTCTGATACTTTAATCTTTTCCACAATATTTCGGCCAACTTAAAAGGCTACGGGCATGCAATAGATCGCAATCCAGTTTTCCATGCCAACGATGCCTGTGGGCAAAAGCTCTATTGTAGAATCATGCTGCGAAGAACTTAACACAAAATTATAACAGAATTGTTGCCAAAAGCTCGAATTTATCTTGGGCACATCAGCTTGGTGGTTGTCTTCGTTGGCACGGTTGCAGTATTTTGATGGAAATCGCGTGTTCCAGCAGAGGGGGTGATACAAATCGCAAGTAGGCCGACTCATACAGTAGCTTTCTTAACACTCACGCCGCCACTACGTGGCGCTACGGTAGGAGTCCGGACCGCCAATTGTACACAACACCTTCGCTTTTATATATAAGTGTTAACTGTATATAGTCTGTTCAAATTCTTATTTACGCGGTTCTGCACATTTCGTGTATCTTAAATAGCATGGTATCCTCACAGTGCTCATCATTCATGAATTAGTTCTCCTGTGAAAATGAACTCAGATTTCGAGGCAAACATTCGGACGTTTTAAAAAAAAGGTGCTTAGTGTCTTTTGGTGGTTCATTCTGCCCATTTGCATCTTATGGGTTCATTCCTGGAGGTGCTAAATAGAAGAAGCCTTTTTGGGAAATAGAAGTTTTAAATATCAGTATTTGTGTACACCGGTAAGAAAAGTATACGTTTTTTAAAAATTTTTGCTTTGTTTTGTATTTGCCTTATATTCGCTCGTCACCTAAAGCTTTATCAAATACAATCAGCGGTCTAAATGGGTATGCAAATAGTTTTTATGCTAATAACATACTGAATCAATGTAGCATCAGTAGCCCTTGGGGTTTATTACAGTTTTAGGAATTAACGGTTATGTTTGTATATTGCATGATCTGCTTTGTAGGAAGAACCGTTCGAATATTGGGATTTTGCTTCTTATGAGCCCTGTTTACAATTTCAATTTAAAAGTAAGTTTATTATTTAAGGATTATTGTAATACAAATGATTTAATAATTGAATTTTTCACAACGGTAATAGCTTTCAATTAGGTTTTTAGTTCGCAAAGAACATTTGAATTTTTACTTCCTTGTCCTCTGTAGGAAAATGCATTTCTCCCGACACGCGATATTAAAAACTTGGACCACAGTTTGTAGATTACACTTGACCCATAACCAAAATTAGTGCATAATAATTCCGAACACGTGCTCCTTAATGAATGTACAAATCCTACTACCCTATTTTTACTACCCCATTCCTCAACACTATACCAGAAATTAGGCTATCTACTCAATCTCGGCTCCTTTCGATAAGACCGAAACATGGCTTTTGTTACTATTGCCGACTAAATTTCTGAAACAGTGAGTGATTTTCTAACAATAAAGAGTATAAATATTTCTAAACGCTACGAGGCAATAAATTGCCAGGTCTCTACAGATTTATGAACACAATTTTCCATATTCCCATTAAAAATATATCTTTTAATATAAATGTTGTAATACATGCTATGTTTTGTACTCAACAGCACCAATTTTAAGGCAAAATGCTGCATTAAACATAATTAAATACTATCAATTTTTAAATTCATTTATGATAACATCCAAAACGACTTGATATTCGTTAAATTGAATAAGTTAACCTAGTATTTCCATTATTAATGTGTAAGTTAAATAAATGATTTTTATTATAACACTAATTACCAAAACAAACAAAGGAACGCAACGATTAAATGTTAACGTTCTGATAAATTTGTAAAACATTGTATAACACTTTTATGGGACGCATAAGTACGTATGGTATTGCTAATATAACGAATTTTGTTTCAATATTCCTCCATGTGGCGCAGTAACATTACATCCTAAATATTACATAACTGAAAATCCGAGAAACGCCCGAATTCTTAACGAAACCCATTTAATCGAGGTTATCATGCTATTGGTTAACGTTTGATCTTAGATTTCTGTTCGATTTTATGTAAGAACGGTTTCATGACCAAGGAAGTAGGTAAAATCTGAAAACGTGATACATACATATGCAGTTTTTAGGGCCAAATCGAAGTTATGGCCCAATTATCAGGTGGAACACGTTTTGAATCTTTCTATTTATACACAAGCATGAAAAAACAAATGAATACTTTCCTTCGCAAAATTTTATTTATAGAACCAATTACTACGTTACATTACCATTTATTTCTTAAAGATATATACAAATTTACAAATCAAATTCACTAGTATAATTAAGTCAGCAGATTACAAAAAAAACATGTTAAAATGTGTTCAAAAAACTATTCGTAAACAGTGTCCTGTCCTAAAAATTTTGTATTGCTACAAAACGTATGAATATTATATTAAACAATGTAAGTAGTAATTCTCTTACAAATGTAGGTTTCCTTATTAACTTGCGCAAAAGCATAAATAATTAGACTCACCTATGCTTGTACCTCCATTATTTATAAACAATAATATTACGAAATAGAGTTTCAAGAAAAAGTTTTTGGAGCATGTCAGCAAATGACATCCACACATTATCAAATTATAAAAATTCATATATCAACCATTTACACTTAATGACCTAATTTCTAGGGCTTTGTCAGAAAAAAGGTGTAAGTGACTTATAACATAAAATGCTTCAGGTAGGGTCAACGTATGCACGATTTGCGTGTGTTTGCATTATTTGCATAATTATTACATTTTCTCTTTGTACGAACTCTTCAATAGCTTTAGAGAATTGGTGAACTTTGTAAAGTCTCAACATATTCGTAAAAGATGGTAGTCTTAGAAAATTGATTGCTTATCAGAAATGTACTGAAGTATATAGTGTAACGAATGAATGAATGGTACAGGCGGACAAAAATACTCTATTGCATAAAAAGAAGTTAGTCTCATAAAATTTTGTACAGGTTGATAATAGAAACTTTTTTTGGGCCAATTCATCTTGATTGCTCATAGGTATCGAAAGTTATGTAAGACCAACGAAGTGGCACATAATTAAAAACGAAGGGAAATGAAGTATAACATCACATTGTGACATTTAACAAGTTCCACGGCAGCTACAAATATAATTCACGGATTAACATAAAGCTTCACATTCTCAAGGCGCAAATTTATAAATATACAAGTAATATCGTGCCCATACTTTATCAATCTCTTCAATCGGCGACATAATTCACATAAATTGTAGGTGCATGCTTAGGAATTACACTAACTACTGGAGTTTAAGAACCACTAAAGTCTTACTACCGCTTGTGTTTTTTCAGGTGCTAAACGCATTTTGACTGAGACTGGTATATCTTTAGACCATTGATTCGGAAATTAGCATTGCGATGCTATCGAGATGAAATGTATACTATTTTTCAGCATTAATAGGAACTTTATAGCATGAAACATTGCCTTAATAAAAAACATCAGCTTTCGCAGCATAACAATCATTGCAAAATCAATTACTGACGTCACATTTGATGTAAATTAATTTTAGGGAGTTGATTCATCAATTGTAAGTACTACAACATTAATTTCTTTTCTGTGAAAATCATTGTAGTTTTATCCAGTTACAACTGAAATTGTAATTTGACTATAATGTTTTAATTAGCCTTTGGGATTTCTATCTTGGAAAATTAAAGTTTCATTGCTTTGCGAAACTTTCTGCTATATAGCTATATTTAAATCTTAATACAAATTGAATGATCACGGTTTTATTATGCACTTGTAATAGTTGCCTTGTGCTTAAGTTTGCGTAAAATATGATAAAAGTGCAATTGCAGAAATTTCCTATGTCATAAGACGTGTAATTAAATTAATACAGTAAACACGTTAATCCCAATCTACCAAAGACCCAAAAATCAATTCCTGCTAATGCAAACACAAATCTCTTTTAAGTAGTTTTTGCGCTTCGTAAAATTCTTGAAGGAACAATATTGTTTTCGTACATGATCGTGAACAATGATCATGAAATATTAATAACTGTAAGATTGTAAGGTCAAGTTTTATCAGAAAACCAACAACAAATCGTTATCAAAGGACGAATATTATTTTTAGAAAATGGAAATGTACCCTTTAAGGAAACCTTTCTAGAAAATTTATAACCTACACGTTAGCTTACGCAAAGAAGTGAGATATTTGAAATTCAACAACCTGTATTGATTGCAATAAGAACAATCCCGTTATTGCGTCTTTTCCAAACTATTACCGCAGATATCAGTGCTATTACACTACTTAAGAATGTATCAATTTTCCCTGAAACTGAGGTTCAGTCAATTAACACCAAATATAAATCTTTATGTTTATTATTACTACTTCCTTTCCATTATTTGCCGTAAAATGCTATTAGTGCTTTACCTAAAGGTACTATTTTTAGTCCTGCTGGAAACGACCAACTTAATAACTTTCTTGTTATTTTTATTATAGCTGCCGCATATATATTGTATACGTTTCAGAAAAGCTTTTCTTTCTACACTTCAACACATATCATTTATTTTGCATAATTCATCGATAGCGCATATTTCATACCTAACGTGACTTCCTGTGTAGTAATTATCCTACATAGTTTGCTTTAGAATACTTAACTTATCGATTTATTATAGAAACTCCATTGGTTGGAGAAACAATCTTGAGTTTGTGACCATTTAAATATTATTGTACCAAATATATGAAATGCAATGAGAACTACGCAAAGTAATTGAATATTTATGGAAAAGCTCTAGCCAGTTCATTATTGTCCCAATTCCCTAGTTTTTACTAAAAGCCACCAATAATAATCTGAGGTTATGTAAGCTTTTGCCCCAAATGTACCCTAAATAACAATAATATTTTCCAATTATTAGCGCAGCTGGAACCGATCGTACATTATTTAATTAATTGCAATGTTATATTCAACGATGTGTATCAATGTGTGAAAGAATTTACGTGCATTCACCTTTCGAAGAATCTTTAAATTCTTTATAAAATCAAACAGGTCAAACTATTTTATCACTTTCCATTGTTCGTCGACTTATTATTTGTTTTCATGGTGTTCACTGCATAAATTTGTGTTTGTTAGTTCATGGTATGAAACAATATCATTATTTTCGTCCATGCGAATATAAACTTTGTGACGCATCTTTTTTAAATGCCCGTTAAAACACACCTTAAAAAAACGACTTAACACACAAATATAATTGAATCACTTAATATTTTTTTTTCTTCACCACAATCTCTATACTTTATCTCCAGAGTTAATTACCATCATTTGTAACATCATCGTGTTTTTTTCGCCATGTGCTGCTAGAAAACGACTTTAGCGGGAATAATCGTAACCAAGAAAGTATTTTCTAAACTTTGAAATTATATTGTTTCGTTTCCTCAGGAATAAAACAATACATTTTTATGTTGTTGCAGCAAAGCGTTACACCTTCTGGAAAAGTGCACGATATTCTTAAAGGGGCACTCAAGCCTGCCGGTGCATCTGGAGCATGGCAATTTTAGCAAGCAAATGAATTCAGTTATGTTATGAAATGTAGCAATTTAAAGTCATGATTCCATATATACTCAATTCTATAATGTGCAATTAATTCTAACGCAGCAACTGGATCATAACTGAGCAGTTATTTTTTTTCTTCTTGAAATAATGAATATATGTGAAAGGGCAACGTGCTTGTATGTAGTTGATATAGCATTAAAGATTTTAGATATTTTTCTTCTGATAGCCAACGTTCATTTTCTAAAAATAATACAATGGTACTTCCTCCGTCACAACCTATGGTCATAAATAGCGGTTCAGTGTTATTAGAGTTGCATTATAATTAAAATGATTAATTATTGTCGCATAATTCCAGATTGCTGTCTTCCGGAAATTTGCCAACACTTTTAAAATGCAATATGCAGTTTAATAACGCTACTCCGGCGTTTGTAACAATGATTTAATTTATTTATTCAGTAGGTGGTTGCAAGTGTACTGTAAGGGAACAATATTGTATTCATTAATGAATTGGAGAGAAATTTTTAGAAAAGAGGTGCGAGCCTTATTGTGTTATGGAACAATCGTATTATTAAAGTTTCTTGTCAATTTATATCCGCTTGTTGCAAGTTAGTAATAATAGGAGTAAAATGTTTATGTTATTACCTGATCTTAATGTCTTATCTTAAAAGTTTTTTTAGACTCTCTATTTAAGTGTTTTCTTTTTAAACATTTTAATAACTAGATAGTGGCCTTAAGACCTTCTTAGTCAGTCTCTCAAGACATAATATGTTGTTTGTTGACAAACAAGTTATAACTTGAATCGCTTTATGGTCTATAAAATAATTCTAAAGAACTTTTTTTGTTCTACATTTTATTAACTATAGGTACTATTGTTACAACAAACAAAAATCTTCACAATTTCTGACTCAGAGAACTAAAAAAAATATTTGAAGTGGTTCTAACATAAGGATTATAATATTTTTTATTTATTTTTCAACGTAGACTTTTTTCAATTCAATACACTTAGTGCAGCTATACTGAGTTCCTCAGATGTCTTCCCATTCAAAAACATGAATCTTAAGATTCTCATCCCAGGTGTTCTTAACTGTAATTTTGTTTCGTTAATCTTAGTCATTGTTTCTATAGGATAGATTAATATTGGCCATTCGCTAGGTTGTGTATAGTTTTATATTGTTTTCTACTCTATGGATTCATTTGTTCATAATATATTCCTTAATGTTCCCGATACCTTTGCAGCTTTATTTACTCGGTCAGTTGTTTTCTGGCATAGATTACTGTAGTTCGTTATCTTCAAACCTAACTAATTAAATGTCATTGTCTGTAATATGCTTTATTTTTGATTAATAGTTTATAAGTTCTTTTGAGATTGTTAGACATTTTGTTTTGTATACAAATAAAGTCATGTTCCACGTCTTTGCTGTTATGTTACACTTGAAAACAAACTTTTGTTATTGCTCCAGCCGTGCAGCATATTCTGTTGGAAACGTTTCTTCCTAATTTTGCTTATAACGTTTCTTCCTAACTTTTATGACTTCGTGGTAATTACTCTCTCTATTAATTTGCCTACCATTAAATTGAATAATAAAGACCTGAAACTGGCACCTTCTCTAACTCCGGTGATAAACGTAATGTTATCTGTCAATTTATCTTTGATCCATATTTTAGTATGGCACGCGGAGAAAAATTGTATTTTGAAACTTTTCCTACATGACTCTTATTCTTCAGTTAAAAGTGTGAAAACAATGTGAAATGAACACTTTAATTTTGTCACTAATTGTGTTAACACTACATATTTCTCGGGACAGCAGCTCTAAAATAAAATAGAAGTACATAAATCATCGAACGTTTCTCACAAAGAAATTTATTGATTCGCATAGGAAATTAAAAGGAGTTAGTCATTTCTTGTTAAATAATTTAGAAAATTACAAAAGTAATTTAATTAACAAATTAATTTGGATTTTTACTTTGTCTAAGAAGTCATTATCATTATAAAATATTTTTTGTTTTGTTTTAGATTTCCTCTGAGTGACTAGAAATAAAGGGAAACCTCCGCTTCAGAAGTTCGTGTTAAACAGATTCATTTTTCACTCTTGAGTTTCTATTCTGCATTATTTTTCCACAAATGATATTTACTCGTGATAACAATCAAATACAAATTAATTGCGTGCAGAGTTATGCTCATACACATTTATGATTGTTCAAAGTTTATCACTGACTGTTAGTGAAAGTAACACGTAAAAAGTTAGCAGTATAGATTTTTTTACACAAATGCAATAAAATTACACGCTTTAATACTTAAGAGCAGCACGTAGTAGCGAGTACAATCGTCGACTTTACTATATAATTCGACAATAAAAATTTATTAACCGTCACATCGTTTTAGATAGAAACTCTAATTATATCTTCATTAAAATAATGACCGGTTATGAACGTCTGAAAAATTCATTGTAAACAATGTTTGAATATTTGTTAAAATAATGTACTTTTTTATAGCGAAAATAATAATAACCGATTTTCGAACCCATTAATGGTATAGTTAATTTTGTGAGCTATTAAATAAACAGAGCAGATTGGGAATGGAAATAATTTTCACTTCAGCACGCACCTCTTTGTTTTTTCTAAAATCATCTTAAGCACACTTTTTTAAATATAATACAGTTTTGTTTATTTATACGCAAATTAATGGTTATTGTATAAGTCTTACACTTTAATCAAATAATCAAAGAACTAGATTACATAAGTTTAAATGTGCTCATTCCAGTTATTACTTTTACTTAATTCCAATTTAATTACTTAATTTTAATAATTGGGTTGTTGGTTTAAATTATTTCCTGGACGCTAAGCTATAGGGAATAATTGTGTGTTTATTTACCTAGATTTGCAGCTGGGAGGATTATTAACATTATGCACATTAAGTTAAACAAGATTTAATTGGTAAGGACGCTCATCTACCATAGATACTTCATGCATTTTAATAAAGATAGATATAATTCGTTAACAGGGAGTAATGGAGTTTATTGTAAGGATTTATAAAAAATAAAAATATTTTTAATAAAGTTGTTTTTCCAAATAATGCAGTGTAAAGATATGTTCATTCCATATAATAACTAGATTTTCGAAGCGAATCGGCGAAATTAAACTAAATGAGCGCATGGAATTAAAATTTGGAATTGGTGCGTTAAAATAAGGTTGGGTGTAATTGTAGTAGCGCTTAAATTCGCTATTGCGTAATATTAATGAAGGATTTGTTGCGAATAAAAAGCAAGGATACTTACCCATTTAGGATAATTAGGCTGCTCTGCTGTGAAGGTACATGTTTTAGAAAATTAACCTCCTTAACTTCTCGTCAAGAATTAAACTTAAAAGTAAACCTACAATTTACTCTAATTATTTGCTATATTTTTATAAATAAGTACATATCATAGCCCTAGCCAATTTTTCAAATTAAACTGAAATTATAAAATATTTAGTATTAACACGCAATATTAACCAGTAATTAAGCTCTGTTAGGTTTATTAATATAACATATTTCAAAAAAAACTCAACTAGGACACGCAACATAATTTTTAAACTATAAATAAAATTTTATAATAACTTTAGATAATTATTACACTTGTCAAAAATACCGATAATGAATTTGTTGGTGTTTACATCATAACTAAGAAATTTTACTCAACATTAAACATGTAGTGTATATTTTAATCAGAGTTTAATTGCAGTACTTATTGTGGAAGATATATTAGTCAAGAATCGTGACTAGAGATACATGGAAAAGGGGAAAATTTTGCATACCAAATTTATACGGCTCAACCGCTCATGAAAACAAACGTCCGAGATTACAACTATTTATTAAATGGTCAATACATCGCGGCGCTCTTTAGGGTTTTGACCTTTTTTCGCCAACCCCATGAACGAGGGCAAGTTTTCGTGAGATCTCACTTCCTCACTTTGTTTCGCTCCACTTTTTATGTAAATTTTCGTTCTATTTGGGGTGCTGCAGTAGAAACAATTTCTATTTTTATTCCGTCTTTAGCATCCAAATAAACATATTTCTTTAACAAAAACATTTGAAATTCATAAACGAGCGGATGAGTTTGAAAATGAAAGCAGTCACAAGCTTCATTGCTAATTAAAATTCATTGGACAACGTCCGTTTTATTCAATTAATGCGAAGTAAGTGGTGAAGAAATGTTTAATTATATCTGTCTTCTTTCAGGCAAACGCACACATAAATGCAATTCTAAATTGCACATTATGATAATAAAGTGAAAATGAAACCGTTACAAATTCTACTGAACGAACATCATGCTTGGCTAAATGTGCAAAGGAAGGAGTGTCAAAATGTGATGCAGCTGTGCAATCAAATGTGATTGCTGATGGCGGCAAGGATGAGGTCTCCTGATAGATTTAGGAATGGCTACAACGGTTACAACAATGGCTATAACAATGGAGCGGATGATGCCCTTAGATACTTATCACCAGGTGCTTTCACAATTTTATCTCCTGAGGAAAATGGTATTCCGCCGGATCCACCGAGAGCACCAGCCCCTTATAGGTAATTATTTTAAAGCATTTCATATAAATTATGTGTAAGTATATATTTGATATTAGCCCTATAATTGATGTTAATAAACCTTTATTGTTATATTAATGTTGTAAATAGTGCTATATTTTTTTTGTAAATGTTCTCACAACAAAAGTTTAAAATTGTTTTATAAAGGTATACTAATAGTAGTAATTGATTTGTAATTCTTTTTTAACATTTTTGCAATTATTTTATACATGTAAATTATTGGTTCTATAATAATTATTTCATACTTTCTATTTTGTTATATTAGAATATTTAAAAGTACATCTTTCAATTATTTAAAAACAATAGTTTTACGTCAAATATTAGAATAATCATTTTGTCAGCATTTATTCGATACCAATACATTAGTAAATTTAAAATAAACTGGCATGGCGTCCAAAATTAAAGGAACACCTACGAGAGAACAAATAATTCAATCATGTACAAAACTTTGTAACTCCAAGAAAAGTGGTCATATGAAAATGCTAGTCATATTATTTTCAAGGAAAAACTTTCTACTTTTTGATATTGAGAGCAAACAGTTTCTATCTTTAAAGAAAAATCCTTTTTCCACGTGAGAAACAAAAAACAATTTTTTTGTGAAAATTGCTCAAATTTTTAAAATTCCATGGGCTTCAATGATTTTCTTCTATAGTTGATTTCTAAAGATTTATAAGGCGATCATTTCTTTATCAGTTTCACTTTAATTCGTTTTTCTGTGACAAGTTTTAACTAAGTTATTGGCAAATAAAGAAAAAATCGCTCTTTTGAATTTTAACGATCATAACCTCCGGTAGCAAACGTCAATGTGCACTACTCTCCATCGCATCGCGTCTGTCTGTAGATAAAAATGTTTAAACATAAAGAACACATTTTTTGATTGTTCAGAAATTTTGCCCATGTTATAACGATAGTTTTTGCAAATAAAAAACCTAAACTTCGCAATGATATCGTTAATGCCCTTAATATGACGACAGTTTTTATACGACCCTACACATTCATAAATTTTAACATCATTTTTGAACAAAGTTTAACCTATAGGATATTATTATAATAAAAAATTAAAACTATGACAAATTGAACTTAGCACCATTGAAAAGAAGGTCCTAAGATTTCTTATGCGGTAAACTAAATGCAGATTGGTATGTGCTACTGGAAGTTATGAGTATTAAATGTCGTGATTTTTTTGTATTTGCACAAACACACAAACTTCATCCCAGCAAAAACATTATAATACTCCAATTAATTTTCCAACATTTTAAAAAATTTTTTTCAAAAACCAAAAAATTTTCAGCCTTGACCTTTCTCTTTTCTAATCAGGATTTATCTAACAAATAAATTGTCAAGTGCTCTTTCTTCCTAGAAAAAATATGATTTTTTAGACACTA
>JAWQRP010002464.1:0-15552 GCA_033557875.1 Quadriops clusia | reverse complement strand
TCATGTTTACACGATCATTCGATGTCTGTACCTACCTAGTACATAATAATAAACGTATATGCAAAAATGTTCAAGTTTTTCCCATTACTTGTAGAAAAATATTCTTGGAAAATAAAAACTCTTTGAAACCTTCTTAAAATCCATGCACGTTGCACAGTATGTAATGAGTTTTAGTAGACGAAGCCGTGGGAAGTTTGTCTGAAACTTTACTGGGTTATGTAGACAATACGTTTTGTTTTACCGCTGAACTCTTAAAAATTGTATACAATTCTTCTAAAATCATTTATAAAATCATCAAAACAAAGTTGATGTGTAAGAAAACATTTTTGTGTCAAATATAAATCGCCCGGAATAAATGGGGTTACATTTGCTAAATTTATCAAATTTCTTTCACCCCTTTAATGTTCCGAAGGTTTGATCGCTTTCTTGCATGTGAACCGAGAAATAACGTGCCGGTAAATGTTTTCTTAAAAATATGAAATGCGTGGAAGTTGAAGATATATAAATTATAAAGCAGACAATTGCTGAAGTGAATTGTTGTAAAGAAGTATGAATAATACAAGCGGGAAAGCGGCAAGATTATTTGACAGATTTAGATCTACTTTAGTAGAAGTTCTTAATGGAAGGAGATTCTAAATTTTAAGAAACTGTTTTCAATAAACGTGTTTTGCTCCAGCTTTACAAACAAGCTTTAAATAATTCATTTAGAATGTTACTTTGTTCGCGGAATTAAACGTTTTTACATAAGTAGAGACGTAATTAAAGATATAAAATTTTATAATTATTGGAAATCGCATGTTTTTATACACCACGTATGAAGTTAAAAAAAACAATATGAAATAAAGCACAGTTTTTCACGAAACCGGGCCTCACGTGAAAATAGAATTAGACGATTGAAAATCCTTACACGTCCTGTGTCATATTGTATAGACCACTTTTCATACAGCTGAGGAACTCGATCACATTTTGGAACATAGGTTCTACTCCACGCGTTTGGGATGTTCTTCTCGTCGGCACTCGCGTGAGACTGTGCGCCGAACACTACTCACAATCCCCTTCGGCAATGGTCCTTCACAATATTTCCCCATTCATCCTTTTACCGAGTCTCCATTTACACTACCACATGCACCTCTGGATATAGAATTATTTCAATTTACCAATGCTCCAAGTTCTAGGTCACGGCGACTTTTTCCAAATTCCCATTATACTCCCATTAAACATATCGATTTGCTTCAATTATTAATGTCTAAATCAATTTACGCAATAAGGCTGCGAACGGCTTTGTTTCCAATAATGAGGGTTATTAGACGCTTTGTTTATTATTTACAGAACGTCTGTATGTTCTGAAGTGAGACTCGTTATGGTTTGATAGTACTTTATGTAAAAAAACATTTTGAGTAAGAAAAATAAATTTAGCTTAATTGGTGCTACACACGTACAGAATTAAAATCGAATTAATATTAAAATGTTTTCCCTTAGGTTTAATAATTCGACAACGTCACGATCTTTCCCAATTCAGAAAACCATTCAAGGAGTTCCGAATTACCAATTTAACAGTAATAATGCAAGCGAAACGAAGCTAGTTATTGAATATTTATTTAACCCCCAGGATCGTTTACGTACTGACCGAACAATAAGCAATTAGGGCATATAACTATTGAAATGTAGATTTCATTATATATTGTAATCAACATTTGTCACTTAAATTTCCTTTCATCCAAAATACGTTTTAATTTAATATCAAATTCTCAGAATAATATAAAATTAACAACTTTGAAAGATATATGTATATCGAATGTGTTCTCTTACTTCGGCGTTAATAATTTTCTAAGTTAACTCTCAAATTTATAGCCATTTTCCGTGTTCTACTATTTATTAAATGAAGTTTATAAGAATTGCAACAAAATAAATTTAGGTGAATAAATTATTCGTTCAAGCATTTCCCATTATTATTCCCGAGGGAAATGAATAAACAACTTCCCAACACACGTCTTGTCTACAAGATTAATTTCTTTCTGTCTTTATCCATTCGTTCTGCAATCTTGTTTTAAAGCGAGCACATTCGTGAATAAAAGTCACAAGATGTTGTAAGCATACAAAATGATATAATTTTATTGGGAGTCCTTATTCCTTAACAAAATATTTCCACATTTATTATATTGTAAGCTTTTTAGTACATTTAAACTTCGCGCAAAAGTGAGCCGGCAGCGGATTGGCTCAGATCAGGGTGGCTGGCTCTGCTTGGCGAGCGCGGGCTGCTGCGTCAGTCAGCGCGAGAGCCTAGCCAGGAGTCGACCTTAGGCGTTTGCGGCATTAAGACGTTACCTATTAAATTTACATATATATTCAAGTGGAGATTTATTTCGTTACCCGGCCATCCTTACAACATCAGGTGTGGGGTTACCGAAAATAAAAGTGAATCAAGTTGTGCCGTCAGAATGGAAGAAAGAGTGCAATTGGAGGATGTGATCAGCGCGACTATCCGTGCCTTGAGATTGTCAGATACGATGAACGTGACACAGAAGGAGTTAGAGGGACTCATCCCAGAATTCTCAGGAAAACCAGACGAAGACGTTACGCGATGGTTCGCGAGAATTGAAAGCGTAAGAGCACGTTACGGGATTAGTCAAGAGAAACTTTTGTTGACAGTGATAAATAAGTTAAAAGGTGCGGCACTACAATGGTTCAACTCAAAACCGGAGAACGTGGATCTAAATCTACGTGAGCTCGAACTATACTTGACGCAAATGTTCAAAGTTAAGGAAAACACAGTTTCGGCGATGAGACGGTTTGAGCAACGCAAGTGGCAGAAAGACGAGGCATTCAGTGATTATTTTAACGCAAAAGTGTTAATGGGAAATCGCCTAGCGTTGGAAGAGGATGTTATGGTCGACTACGTCATAGATGGCTTTGACAATAGCCAATTGCAAGTTATGGCAAGGCTGAAGGAGTTCAAAGGATTAAACCATTTACTCACGATAATGAATGATTTGACGAAGAAGGAAATTAGAGAAACCAAGAGAGATACACAACAACAACCATCGACGCGAAAGAGCCAAGATAGAGATAAGGAAGCAGGAAAACGATTGTGCTTCAACTGCAACAGTGAAGGGCACATAGCCAGTGCATGTCCGCGACCACGGAGGGAACGAGGTAGTTGCTACACATGCGGGAAGACGGGACATCTGAAAAGGGACTGTCCACAAGGTCAGACTTCGACTCCTCGAAGACGATCATCGGATCCAACAGCAGTCCTGGCCGTCGAAGGAGAAAACACCTTCAACCTACCACTACAACTACAAAACGAAGAATGCATGGTGCAAGTTTCAGCCGTACTGGATACAGGTAGCCCAATATCTATGATCAAACAGAAATTTGTATTACCGGAGTATTGTAAACCTTTAGGTACGGAATCAAGGGATTTTTGCGGGATTAATGGTTCCAAATTAGACATAATGGGTGTGTGGAACGGTAAAATTCTCGTGCGGGACCGCGAAGTCGATATCACATTGTATGTCGTGCCGGACGAAACAATGAGCATGGCAGCGATTTTAGGACGCGACTTTATGGCCAGTAGGCAAGTAAGAATCACAGTAGACGAAAATGAATTGACGAACAGAGAAACGGACGAAAGCTTAGAGATAATGTCAATAGACTATGATGTCGCGAACACGGGCTTGAATGTCAGCAATAATGTTGCGCCAGCAATCGTTGATAGGTTATCGAAGATGATAGACAAGTACGAAAACGAACGAAGAACGGAGGACCCGGAAACGAATTACGAGGCGAAAGTAACTTTGAGATCGAACCACGAGGTATTCGCTTGTAGGCCTCGTAGACTCGCGTTCAGTGACAAGGAGGTTTTACGCGGAATAATTAACGATTTAACCGATCAAGGGGTTGTGCGTGCAAGCACTTCCGAATATTGTTCGCCGATCGTTTTGGTGAAAAGAAAGGAAAAGACGCGAATGTGTGTGGACTTACGAGAACTTAACAAAGTAGCTGTCAGAGACCGATATGCATTACCGCTAATCGACGATCATTTAGATTGTTTAAGAAATAAAACCTGGTTCACCAAGCTCGATTTAAAAAGCGCGTTTTATCACATAAGCGTTGACGAAGAGAGCCGCAAGTACTTTTCGTTCGTTACGCCGCTTGGACAGTTTGAGTTCAATAAATTGCCGTTCGGATTTTGCAATAGCCCGGCTATCTTCATGCGATTTATCAATGCGGTTTTCCGAGAATTACTAAATGATAATAAAATTCTAATTTACGTGGACGATATCCTGATCGCTACGAACAGTTTAGAGGAAAATTTAGAGATATTAGAATCGGTACTTAAACTGTTGGCCGAGAATTGTTTGCAATTGAGATTGGACAAATGCGTGTTTATGGAAAACGAGATTGTTTATTTGGGGTATTTAATTAACAGCGAGGGCATTAGGCCATCGGAGGAGAATTTAAAAGCAATAATTGAATATCCAGTCCCAAGAAACTCGAAAGAAATACATAGTTTTATCGGTTTATTAAGTTATTTCCGCCGCTTTATCGAGAAGTTCTCGGAAAAAGCTGGACCACTTTACGACTTGATAAAAAAGAATACAGAATTTAAATTCGAAGAAAAACATCTGCGAGCGTTTGAAGTCCTGAGAACGGAATTGTTGACGGCCCCAGTACTGGCAATATACGCGGTCGGTGCGGACACCGAATTACATTGCGATGCTAGTTCCCACGGATTCGGGGCAGTTCTACTGCAAAAACAAGACGATAAAAAACTGCATCCAATATTTTACTTTAGTAAACGCACGTCGAAAGAAGAAGCGAAATATCACAGCTTCGAGTTAGAGTGTTTAGCTGTTGTCTACGCACTAAAAAGATTTCACGTATACTTGCACGGGATGAAATTTAAAATAATTACTGATTGCAATAGTTTCAAATTAACACTAGCCAAGAAGGAGATAAACCCGCGAATCTATAGATGGGCGCTTCTGTTTCAGGAGTATGATTACGAATTAGTGCACAGAACCAACAATAGGATGCGGCATGTGGACGCACTGAGTCGGTGCCATAACGTGTTGATCCTCGATGAAAACACCTTCGAACAAAATTTAGCAATTAAGCAAGGGGCGGATAAGCAGATACAGACGATTAAAAGTCAATTAGAAAAATCGGAAGATAAAAGATTCGAGTTGCGCAACGGGTTGGTGTATCGGAAGAACAAGGGCAAGTTACTGTTTTATGTACCGGTGTCGATGGAATCAAACGTTTTACGCGTCAATCACGACAACATGGGACACATCGGAGTTGATAAAGTCGCGGAATTAATAGGACGTGCTTATTGGTTCCCCGGCATGCGAGAAAAGATACGGGAGCATATAGACAATTGTCTTAAATGTATAACGTTCAATCCGAAATTGAAGGGTGCATCGGAAATGCACGCGATAAATAAAGGAGTTGTACCGTTTACAACGATACACGTGGACCATTACGGCCCATTAGACAAAACGCCAAAGAGAAATAAATATATTTTTGTGGTCGTTGACGGGTTCAGCAAATTTACAAAGTTGTACGCGTCGCGGAGCACCGATAGTAAAGAAGCTATCCGGCAGCTAACCGAGTACTTCAATTATTACATGAAGCCGAAGACGTTGGTTTCAGATCGCGGAACCGCGTTCACATCACGCGTGTTCAAAGAATTCATGCTAAAAGAAGGCATACAACACGTGCTTATAGCTACAGGCACACCACGCGCGAACGGTCAGGTTGAACGTATGAATAGGACGATAGGGCCGATATTAGCAAAAACTTGTACGGATAAAAGGAAATGGGACGAAGCTCTATTCCAAGTGGAATTCGTGATAAATAACACGGTTAGTGGGTCCACACAGTTCACGCCAAATAAATTAGTTTTCGGAATAGATCAAAACCTCGATTTGGACGACGACGTTCGGAAGGGCTTGCGCGAGATTATACAGCAAGAAGAAAGCGATATTGCCGAAGTGCGAGAGCGCGCTGGTGAAAACATACGGAAGATGCAAAATTACAATACGAATTACTACAATCGAACGCATAGACCTCCGGAAGTCTTTGAAGTGGGGGACTTAGTCATGACGCCAAACGTAGACGTCACTCCGGGTGCCAGCAAAAAGTTAATACCAAAATTCAAGGGGCCGTACGTGATAAAAACGGTGTTATCAAATGATCGATACATAGTAACCGATTGCGAGAATCACCAGGTCACCCGTATGCCTTATGAGGGAATCTTTAGTTCCGACAATTTGCGACTTTATGACCGAAATTAATTAGTTATGCTATTTGTACAGAATTAAGTTAATTTAGTAAGTGTTAATCAAGAATGAGTGTATACTTACCTTAGCATGTTATTAATGTTAGTTATTAGCAAGATATTAATTATCATCGTCTTATGTTTAAGCATCTTATGTACCCGAAACCCTTATGATTTATGTATTGTGAATGTTAGGAATTTTATGTAGCTTATGGACATTATGCAAACTTATGAACCTTATGTCTTATGTGCTTATGTCTCTCTTATGTTATGTACCATTACGCACTTGTGAGAACAAGGAAGCCTTATGTCTTGTGAATGCAATAATACTGAGTGAAACCCTTATGTATCTGAAACTTATGCTCTCGATTTATGTTCTTATGAATTGTAATAGATTTAAGATTACTGTTATGTTGATCGGGGTCGATCATCTGTCAGGCTGGCCGAGTTGTAAGCTTTTTCAGTAAATTCAAACTTCGCGCGGAAGTGAGCCGGCAGCGGATGGGTTCTGATCGAAGTGGCTGGCTCTGCTTGGCGAGCGCGGGCTGCTGTAGCTAGCTAGCGCGAGTGTCTAGCGGAGAGTCGACCCTGGGTGCTTGCGGTGTCAAGACGTATATTAGTTACCTATTAAATTCTTATATATTTTAAGTTGAGATTTATTGTGTTACCCGGCCATCCTTACACTATTAAAATTTCTTAATGTACATGGTATTTTTAATAGTTTTTCTCATGCCTAAGGTCATTCCGCGTACAACAATGCCAATATTGCAAGAAAAAAACCCAATTAAATCGGTAATTAGTGCATCTTTTGGAATCAAAAGGACAAGTGGTTTGGGCGACTGGAAAACAAGTGCACAGCGCCAGCGCTTGGAAAGATGGGTCGACAGACGCGCGACATTTAGTCGCAGTCATTTGACGAATGTAATAAAACTTTCGTCGTCCTGGTAGTCTAGTTGCTAAGGTGCTGGCTTGTAGTGCCAGGGGACCTAGGTACGAACCTCACACACGACAATGATTTTTTTATTTATAAAGTACGAATGAGCAAGTGTCACATCACAAAAGCATTTATTTTTTGATTAACAAAAATTAAACTTCCAATAAAATGTACACAAGAATAAAAATATCAAAACAATTACCTACATATTACAATAACAATAAAATTTAAATTCAATAACTATTTTTAAGAATTATAATATTAAAATGCATCAAACTTGCATGCCATACTTCTTCACAGGCACATTAAATGAACCAATGTATTTGCAGTTTTTGCAAGAACTTCCTATTCTATTAGAAAACGTACCGCTGCAGCAACGAGGAAACTTGATTTTCATGCAGGACGGTACACCTCCACATTATGTGGTGAACGTAAGGGATTTCTTAAACCACAATTTTGGGAAATGGATTGGTCGAGGGGGCACAATATGTTGGCCACCACGCTCTCCTGATCTAACCCCCATGGACTTTTTTCTTTGAGGTGTAATTAAAGACAAAGTTTACAAACAGCGACTCACAACAACATGAGGACATGAAATTTAGAATAAGGCAAGCTTTTAGAGACATTACACTAAACGTTTTACAAAAAGTTAGATGGAGTTTTTATAACCGCATGCATGCCTGCATAAATGCAAATGGCATGCCGGTTTGATGCATTTTAATAGTATAATTTTTAAAAATACTTATTGAATTTAAATTTTATTGTTATTGTAATATGTAGGTAATTGTTTTGTTATTTTTATTCTTGTGTACATTTTATTGGAAGTTTAATGTTTTTAATCAAAAAATAAATGCTTTTGTGATGTGAGACTTGCTCATTCGTACTTTATAAATAAAAAAATCATTGTCGTGTGTGAGGTTCGTACCTAGGTCCCCTGACACTAAAAGCCAGCACCTTAGCAACTAGACTACCAGGACGACGAAAGTTTTATTACATTTGTCAAATGACTGTGTCTAAACGTCGTGCATCTGTCGACCCATCTTTCCAAGCGTTGCGCGCTGGCGCTGTGCACTTGTTCTCCAGTCGCCCAATCCACTCGTCCTTTTGATTCCAAAAGATGCACTAATTACCGATTTAATTGGGTTTTTTTCTTGCAATATTGGTATTGTTGTATGCGGAATCACCTTGGGCATGAGAAAAACTATTAAAAATACCATGTACATTAAGAAATTTTAATAGTGAGGTGCGCTTGCGCAAGAACTATACGTCACAGAGAAAAAAGTTACAGGAATTTTTTTTAGTACTTCATGTACTGAATAAATTCTTGAAAAGTTCACTGTTCACAGTTATTAAATAAATCCGATAAAGTTGTTTCAAAAACCCGTATAATAAGTAATCACCACTTGCGCATGCGTCAATCTTTTTCAATAATATTTATATCAAGGTACGCAGAATGAGCAACTGAAAAAGGATATTAGAAAAAAAATTTATCATCATTATAGTTTTTACAGTTTGATGTGCGCATTCGCGAAAAGTAGAAGAGTTAGACCAAAACTTTATTTGGATTTTTTGTAGCCCTTTATGTGTAGAGTAATTCCTGAAATTTTGGAAATTATATCTTTGTTAATAACGCTGTAATTTAAGTGGGCCTTCTTAGCTGGACCACCCTGTATAGATGAGCAATTTACTTCTTAATTTAACGCTTTTCGGGTCTGTTAGTCATTCAATTAAAGTTTTGCGCACTCTGTACGTACCTAAACACTGTTAAGTCATTTTTTATAACAAATTCGTGATGTCATTATGTTCCAGTAAAAAAAGTACATATCACAATAAATATATTTTACGAAATAACACAAGTAGTAATCATTCATTTGGAAGTCGCACCGTTGTAATTTTAACTAAGTACAGGTAGAATTTTATAGTTGAATAGCCTTCTTGCTCAGTTAATTTGTTTCAAGCAAATAAAATATTTAAAAACTTGAAAATATAGAGATTATATGGATTTAAAAAATTAATTTGCTTGATACATATATTATTTCAAACATTATAATAACTGATTATTAAAAAATTTACTTTCTTCAACATAATACCACAGATGAATAAAATACAACGGTAGAAAACTACGCAATAAAAAATATATGTATAAGAGTTGAATCAATGTCATGTATCTATAAAAATGATATTATTACATTATATCACAGATAGTAAGTAGCTACCGGAATGCAGTGGAAAGAAATTACATTGATGCCAAGCAAAATTCATGTAAAGTAGTAATATAGCTACAACCCCTTGTTCGATGCTTCATTATTTTGTAGCAAATAAAATAATTTTCTTCTTTCATAAGGTTGCTTATTTAATTGCGAATTTTATTATTTAATTTATTTATATGTAAATTAATATTAGGGCACTCAGCTATCTGTTATCTGTGACTTTATACTTTTGCACTTATAAATATGTACAAGATATCGACCCAACCTGAACACTCTGCAAATAGCAATAATAAAATAAATAAAACTACTATATTAAAACTTACTTAGATCAAGCTTGTACTCTTTTGTTTATGCAACATTCTTTGGCTCCTTTTTCACCTTGGTCTTAATGTTGGAAGGCGGTTGCCCACTAACAACGTTAAAAGATTTCACATTATTATTTCCGATTCCACCAGTTTGAATAACCGCAACTTGGGCCATTTTAAAATTTGAGTTAGTGTGAGCCGATGGAAGAATCGCAATGGAGGGAATTGTAATGTTGGTGCCACTTAAATTCACATTTGATGTTGCTTTGGTCGCCGATAGGCTTGGAAATACTGTGGGTATAAGAGTGATAACGTTCGATGCGGTTTGTGGTGCAATCGGAGGATATTTTGTAGTGTGGTCTGGCCGAGTTGATTTATTGGCGAACGAGGAATTATTTCCTGGCTTTTGCATTCTTAAAGCCAATTGCTGGATTTGCTCATCTAAAATGAAGAAAACAAAACAATGAGTACATTCATTGCTGAAAACGATGAGAGTTTATAAAAGTTGCAAGTTTTTGACCTCGGATGTTTTTCTGATTTTCCATACCAATTCAACATGACTAATAATTACTATAGATGGCCCACTGTTCGGCTTTATCATTACTATTTTTAAATTTACAGGTATCTTTTCTTTAACACATCTGGGGTATTTCTTTAATATGACTCATATATCAGTAATAGAAAAAATCACAACTTCTGGAAAACAAAAACTCTGCTCTACATAAAACAGAGATAGTAAAGAAATCTATTGAATTTACCGTTAAAATAAATCAGTATAATTTATGTCTTACTCATTTTCGAGTCCATTGAAACCGAACAGTTCTGATGCAGCAGCAAAATCTTCTTGAGGCACTCAACTTCGTTCCGCAAACTATCATTCTCCGATATTAAAGTCTTGTTAGAATTTTTCAAATTTGCAATCTGTCTCTCCACATGGTCAAGCCAATGTTTCTTGCGTTCCCGACTCCTCGATTGAGCCGCTCTGTTGATGGCCCGTTTTTTCTCGATTTCATCTGCAGGTTCCAGTTCTGCCAACGCTTTTTGTCCACCCTTCATTTTCTTTAGAACATTAGGTATGTTGGATAATGTTTGTCGTTTTCTCGGTTGTTTCGGCGAGTAAGAGCTGGAGGAGATTTCAGATTCGTCATTAAGGTCCACAACAGAAATGCTCGGTAAAAATATTTCATCCGGTTGAAAGTTATGAGATGTATTACTTGTTATGTGTGTTGTAATGTTTGTTAAGTGAGTTGAGTTATTTGTTAAAGGTATTGTATTATTTGTCAAGTGTGTTGAATTGTGTGTTAAGTGTGTTGTATTATTTGATAATTGTGATGTATTATTTGTTAAAATTGTTGTCTCAGTTGTTGTGTTATTAAGTAAATTATGTGATAAATTGCAGTGTGTATGTGGTGTTCCTTCGTCTTCTGTAGACCTTTGGCGGCTCTTCAAAGCATTTTTAATCTTGGTCTTAATGTCTATAACATCGACTTCCTGCTGATTTTTGCTGGTTCTCCGGAGCAGGAGGCTATTTCTCGCTAAAGACGGCTTGGTGACGGTAATGTTGCAGTCGTCGTTCTCTTCCTCAATTACTATCCCAACTTCCACACTATCGATTTTGTCACAAAGTTCGGTGGAGTCGCTGGTTGGTAAGAGATTTTCATCAATGGAAGGCACCCGACTTATGGAGAAAGTGCTGCGGTATTTGTTGGCTTCTTCTAACGGAGGGTAGATTTGCGGAGTGTGCAGGCTATCATCCTGAGTCGTATCCGGAATGTGCAAAGAACCTGTTTTGCCGCATTCGATGGCTTTTCGGAAGGTCTCCTCAAAGGGGTTGACATTCTGAAGATCTTGGAAGAGACCGATTTCCTCGCAGTTGCGGATGAATCCAGTTGGGGTGGGCGTCTGGTCCGCTGATGAAAAAAATTTGAATTAGTTTAAATCAATTCAAACAATAAATTTTGCTTAAAACTAAACCTAAATGAATGAAGTAAAGAAGTCAAGACGCAAGTTTGTTACCTTTCCATTACAATAACAAAGTATTTCAATTTGCTTTATTAAATCTGTGTCTATACCTATTCACTTTTCTTATCATTAAGTCCACAGGAAAATAAGGTATGTGAAAATAAAATAAAAAAAAGGATGTATTCAACAAACGTTACAATTCTGTACAAATATATTTTGTGTGCCAAATAAGGCTGCACAAATATTTTAAAAGCATACGTCTTCTTCCTTCGGGTTTTAGTTTAAGTTTGAACAACAATCTCTAAGAATCATATTAGGGTGTGCACGTGAAATATATTTTTCGTGAATCGTATATACTTCTTATGTGTGACCATAAAATGTTTAATTGCTTTAAAATTTAATAAGACCAATAATATTGAAATTGAGGACAAAATAGATCAAAAACAAATTATCAAAACAAGAGAATAAACTGAAAAACACAAAGATCTGGATAAAAGAGGATTTTACCAAGACGATACATACAAGAAGGAAAGAATAATGCTGCACCCACAAGACGCAAAACAAAGACGCCATAGCCACAGTAAGACATAATAATAAGTTAATAATAAACCATTCGCCATAAGAGATTTGAAATGCGTAGACAAAGAGAAAACAGTGAGAAGAGCAACTTATAGAAAGGAAGGTAAAAAAAAATGTAAAGTAAAGATTTCTAAGTGAAGACGCATTTAAATCAACACTTGAGAAATATAACAAGAACAAGATATAATCCAACAAACGATACAGAAAGCGACAAGAGAAGTAAAAAGCAGACAAGAAACATCTATAATCTATTTTATTATCAAAACTAATGAAAAGAGCCAAAAGTGTAGAGAGAAGCAAATCACTAAAATCTGCAGTAACTTTTTTTAGTTTTCCTTTTATCTAGCAATCCCTTAACTTTTCTTTTAAAATTTAAATATTGTTATGATTATTCTATTTATTTTGCTACGCACTAAATACTACTTTTTACCTTTTGAGTGTTTAACAATAAATGTCAAAGTGTCGATTTTTATTTGAAGATATAGGGTTGCCCAAAACAGGATGTGAGTTTTATTTTTAAGGAATAAAATTAAAATGAAATCCTTCTGTTTATAAATTTATTCCTACAGGACGCATTTAAACTACTTATCTGCAGCCATCAGACTCAACACTGCGTAGAGACTAGAAAAAATCCGAAAGAAACATAGACATAACGAAAATAGTCCCAACAAGAACACAATGCGATGCGGATAAGACAAGAGCGACACCACACTACGTGTATACCCTATGACAGACAAAAGTAAACCGATGTTGCACTATTTGAGTGACAACTTGACAAAACCTCGTATTCTACTGATCATAGTCGGATGATTCGGTGATAACAGGTGCAACTCAGAAGCAACTGATTTCGATTAATAATAACAAATAATCAATAGTAATAAACAAATGATAATAATTAACAAATAACAGCAAAACTAAAAAAAACAAGAACTAAAAATAAACAAATATAGAAAATAAAACAAACATTTTCAAGGTCAAGCACACCACTCACCAACATATGAATTTTTGCCGTTCAATTCCAAGTTAAGGTTCATATCATGTTTCTTCTGGTGAATTGTCAAGTGGTCTTCGTTCGTGAAAGTCATGGGACACCCTGCGCTGGTGCAGGCGAAGGGCTTTTGCGTCTCTCCCATAATCTCCTTTCAAAAATGTACTCGTCTAACCTCAACCTTCTCAGTTTGTTCAAGATTCAAACGCTCTAGGTACAAAACGTCTTCTAGCAACACTTGAGCGATGAAAACTTAAGAAAAGCGCCACATTTGGCAATTTTCGAAGGAAATCAACCTGCCATTACCCGCTTTTAGCTGGACACTCCAACTTTTTGATACTTATCGAATTACACTCAAACATCACAACGGTTATGTATTTCTTTGACAGATGTCAAACTGCAGGCCGCCTGATTGGCTGAAACGTGTTGTTAACGCGATTGGTCAATATGAGGCCAATAGGAAAGGAGTTTTTCAGTAGCGGGAAAACACGTATGTTAAAAAATTGAAGTTATTTTTATTTGTAGAGGAAGTCGTCGATTATAAAAAAATTGAGAAATCAGTGTATGACGAATTTAAGAACATGTAATATTGTAATGAAAGGTGTTACATCAATTGTTGGCGTTATACTATTTGATAGGTGTATTATTTGGCGAAATTGAATGATTTTTATTTTGTTTATTTTTCGAAGTAATTTTAACGATTATTTAAATTAAAAAAAAATCCTTTAATGCATTTGTTTAAAGAGCCTTGTGTCATTCATTGACTAAACAATGGCCATTGGCTTGAGGATGCTGACCTAGTACAGCGAAACATCGTTAAATAGGGCTATATCGCACTAGGACACCACGGTGAAAAGATAGCACTGCACTTACATGTGCGACAAAGAATGCTGGAGAAAAAGAGAAGAGGAAATTTTGGGTACACCCTTTTGTTGCTAATCGTTTTATAAGTGGAGTATTTTTAATCTTGTATATTGATTTACAAAAGTATCCAACCAGATTTTTTAACTATGTGCGGATATCAATCGCGTTATTTGACGAATTACTAAGTTTATGCAAGAATAATTTGTCCAAAGAAGACATCATCCTATGAAAATCCATAACACCAGAGGAAAGATTATTCTTCACTTTAAGATGAGTCTCTTGCAATTTTAGAAAATAAAACAAAGTACATATACAAATATAGTCTCTATTATCTTTTAAAGAATCAGTATAACTTTGAACATAGATAGGTTAAAGTTTTTAAAACAGATCCATGTACTAAGAATGATCAGAAATGCTAGTGTCAGTCTGAGTAGGCATATTGTGTGTTTGGTTTGTACGTAGATTCGTGTATTAAGTATGATAGCTTTCGCCATAACCAGATATATGGCCATTGAAAGTTTTGCCTTATACAGCTCCTTGTAAAACAAACATCATTATTATGATGATGATTATGATCACGTCGTTCTCTGGTCTCAATCGATCTATTTAAACGCCGTAATGAATGGATCCTCGTCGCCACTTGCTGCATCTCTATTTCTCTTCTTTGTTGTTTGTTTTTGGAAGGGATCTGCTATCGGATCTTCCCCGTTGTTTTCTACAGTACCATCCATTTCATGTGGTGTGTCTCTCACTGTGACCACTCTTTGCAAGAACTGCAACTGCTTGAAGTAAATGTATTCACTCTTTCGTTCAACCCAGGATCCAGATTTTAGGGAGTTCTGCCTCTTGATCTCTCGAGCGTAACATGACCTTATCCCTTTCCATCTCTTCTGGAGTTGTAACCCTGAAATCAAATTCATTTACTTTTTCAGATACCTAGGAAGTGGATGTTTATTTATGGAATTGCATTACTATTTTCGACTTGGATATGGAACAATTACAACATTGGCGAGAGAAGTTTATGCAGCAGTATGCAAAAATTTAGCAACTTGCTTAACATTGCCAACTAATGAAGAAAAATGGAAAGAATTAGCATCAGGATTCCAAATACACTCCAACTTTACTCATTATATTGGTGCAATCGATGGAAAGCATATTAAGAGTAATTAAACCTATGGCTTCAGGTTCATTGTATTATCGTTTAGGTATTGTATTATAATTATTTTCTTGATTTGAACCCATTTAGTTGTTTTACTAATATAATGATATAAGTAGATCGTACTTCAACTATTTATTATGTTAAATGCACAACCGGTTTCGGGTTATATATCCATCTTCAGGTGATTAAATATTAATTATATATGAAAAATATTAATATTAATATTTTTCATATATAATTAATATTAATATTTTTCATATATAAT
>JAWQRP010002463.1:0-15553 GCA_033557875.1 Quadriops clusia | reverse complement strand
CTGCTTTAAAATGTGTTTTCGATAAAATGCAAACACAAAATTCCATAACTATTAATAAAGCAACGAATAAAATAATAAAACACAATTAATATTGACGAATGCAATATTTGAATATTTTTAAAAATTACGGTTTGAGACTTATCATGGCATAATCGCAAATAATAAGTAACACTTAAATGCAATTCAGTTAACCTCTGGTTGACTTTCAAGTCGGTTGATTTAAACATCAGGATCTATCAATTTATAAAATGTTGCATTAACAATAAAATGTATAAGCAATAATAAAATAAATATTCAACAGAAAAAAAATAATAAAAAATAATTAGTTATACAAATAATTAATAATAAAATAAAATAATAATAAAATCATTAATATTAAAATAATTGATAATAAAATAATTAATACTAAAATAATTGATAATCAAATAATGAATGAATTAATTAATAAGTAATATGAAATTCTGATGCATAAACTCAAAAACTAACGCCAGCATTTGTTTTGATCGACACAACGAGCCGATCTAATCTTTCCACTAATTAAGAGAAAAAACGTGAAAATCACCATGTAATAAAAATGAAAATCTGATCATAATTACATCATCCGAGAACTCATGGCATAATTTAGCTATAATCCACGGGGAAATGAACAATTTGTATCAACGTATTACTACTTAATATTATTGGTAAACTCATTTATTGTCGCATTTGCATTTTTATAGTAGTGCATACTGCGAGTATCCTAGAATATAAATAAATGCATAAATAAAGATAATTTTTAAACTTTGCTTTACTATATAATTATAGAATGTCAGGAGGACGACCGCTGATATCGCGTAAGTTAGCTGATAAAATCACCGAAAACGATTTATCTTAATTTAATCACAGAAGTATTTGTTAGTAATGAAGATTTGATTTTGTTGGTAATCTTGCATAAGTATGCCAAGTATTGTATAAATACCGTTGATTAATTTTTTTGCTATCTAGTCGATCTCATATAGAGCAGTGTCAAACATGTCACCACAGTTAGCATTATTACCAAATTTAATATTCGCCTTAACATTAATGTTAGCGAATGATCAAGTTAATGGTGCTAACATTTTGGGAGTATTTCCCATGCCGGCTTATAGCCATTTTTCTGTTGGGTTTAGGATAATGAAAGAACTAGCTGATAGGGGTCATCAAGTGACTGTGATAAGTCCTTTTCCGCAAAAAACT
The DNA here is from genome assembly GCA_033557875.1 of Quadriops clusia. Classification (NCBI taxonomy): domain Eukaryota; kingdom Metazoa; phylum Arthropoda; class Insecta; order Coleoptera; family Hydrophilidae; genus Quadriops; species Quadriops clusia. The sequence continues at coordinate 14,338 of JAWQRP010002463.1, read as the reverse complement.
TCAATCGAAAATTATAAGGACATATCTTTGGCTAGTGTTGTCGAACCTTTTCGTAACAGTAAGTACATTCTTATATCATGTGCAAGTGAAATAATACGTATAAATATAATGGAATCAAAAATAAAATCTTGTAATCATGTTCCACTACAGAATTCAGAAGAAATCTTTTGGAAATAGAGCAACAGTATCTAATCAAATCGATTCCGTTTTTCTACTCTATGGGTGAAGCAGTGAGTGAACAAACTTTAAGCCACAAGGACGTCCAAAGCCTCCTGAATTCCACGGAAACTTTCGATTTGGTCATCATGGAGCAGTTCCTCAACGAAGCTTGCTTGTACTTCGCACATCATTTCCAAGCCCCCTTGGTTTTGGTCAGTGCCGTTGGATCAGGAATGTGGACCAATCATTATGTGAGAAATCCTGCTCCGATTTCTTACGTTTTAACCCCATGGTCAACTCATGGTGCCAGGATGGATTTCCCCCAAAGGTTAACCAATGTCTTAATGACCTTCTATGAGCAATTGTACAGACATTTAGTGGTCCTTCCGAAGCAAAACGAAGTTTTGCACAAATTGTTTCCGGACGCACCACATCTAGACGAATTGTCGAAGAAAGTTTCGGTGATTTTGTTGAATTCCCACGTTAGCGTCAACGAGCCTGTTCCGCATGTTCCTGGGATGGTGGAAATTGGTGGATTTCACGTAAATCCTAAAGGAAATCTTCCTGAGGGTATTAAGAAATTTTTGGATGATGCCCCAGAGGGTGTCATTTATTTTTGTATGGGATCGAATGTGCAAAGTTCTCAGTTTCCTTCTGATACTCGCGAAGCACTTTTGAAAGCTTTTGGCAAATTAAGGCAGAAAGTGTTGTGGAAATTCGAGCAAGATCGGCTTCCTGGACAACCTGACAATCTGAAATTGGTTAAATGGGCGCCGCAGCAAGACATTCTTGCTCATCCTAATATAAAGCTTTTTATAACTCATGGAGGTAACCTTGGATTAATTGAAGCTGTTCATTTCGGAGTTCCTGTTATTTCAATTCCTATTTATGGGGACCAAAAGTTGAATACAGCCACTGCTGTCCATAGAGGACATGCAATTAGCATTCCTTTTAAGGAAGTGACGGAAGAAAAGCTTTCGGAAGCGATAGGGGAGATTTTAACCAATAGGAAATATGCGCAAAATGCTCAAAGGAGGTCTGAGATAATGAGGGATAGACAAGTAAAACCTATTGATGAAGCTGTATATTGGGTGGAATTTGCTATTCGGCATAATGGAGCAACGCATTTGAAATCTGCAGCTTTGGAATTAAGTTGGGTGGAGTATAATCTCTTAGATTTAGTTGTGTTTTTAGTTGTAGCTTTAATATTTGGAATTTGGGCAATGGTTTACTTTTGCAAAGTTATTGGCGTTAGGAAATTTGTTAGGAGGAAAAGGATGTACAAGAAGACTGAATAATAAATTTTATAGTGTATTATAATATTATTAACCTATTTATTTTATTGTAACTGTGAATTGTATCATTTTATGTATTCAATTCCCAACTGTGAGCGAGCCCCTAAAAGTCGAAAGCAAGCCCCCCAAAGTTTATTTTATTAAACCGTGGAGCGTGTCGCTGTCGATCGATCCCTGTTTCTATAGTCTAATCCACAGAAGGTGAACATCACCGCCCTGACGTCACGGCCCCACCATCTCGCTTGCATGGTGCATACGACGATCATTGGCCCCCGAACAATTACATAATTTACTTTGAACTAAGCGGGTAATGACATCTACGCTGGATGCGTATTCTCTGTTTGTCTAGATGCACGAGACCAGATTCACTTTGTCGGCCCTCTCTCACTATCGATTCTTTCTCGATTAATTCTAATCTAATATTACTGCTTTGTATGGCTGTCGTGGCATGGCTATACTTGTTCTGCGGCTATACGTAGTGAATATTTAAAGTGACGTCATTTACATTCAGACCAATCACGATAGATGTTTGTAAAAAAAACGTAATTTTTAAAAATCTATTTCTCATTTACGCGTCCTGTGGAAATTTTCTGTTTTCTCGCTTTTTCGTATTTTTTTATGAAGAATACATCTCCTGAGTCATCTCCTGCAGACGTATAAAGAAGGCTGCCCGTATAATATATGCATTAGTTATTTATACATATGGTTTTGCCATTGAGTATTACCATGGTATTACCACTCTGTGGTATCACCATTGGTATTACTTATAATATGGTTTTAGTAATTAGCTTGTATACAACTTAGCTTTACGGCTCATTACGTTTGCATAAATTAAGATTCTCTTGTTAGAGCTGTTTGACGCCTTCGAGGCAGATTTATAAATAATTAAAAATTAGGTGTAGCGAATATGATTTGCTACATTGTATTGTGTTATTTTGAGGGGTCATTAATGTCCCGTTATACCTAATTATAGTTGGAATCGAGACAATTCAAAATCTGTTAATAACATAGGCAATTCATGACCATTATCGCAGATCTGTGCTATTAAGAGGTCTCGAGATGTATTTGCTTATGTAGATTTGTGAACTGGTTTTAAATAAAAATTATTACAAACGAACAAGACAGTATGTAGAAAGAAAATCCGTACGCAATTTTCTTTAAAACACTGTATAATGATTTTGTTTAGATTTGAATTTATTTATATTTGAGATTTATTTATATTTGGGTATTAATATTTTAGCATTTATTTATATTTGAGTATTAATATTTGAGCAATTATTTATATTTGAGCATTTATTTATATTTGAACATTTATTTATATTTGAGTATTAATATTGGAGTTTATTTATATTTGAACTTTTTGTATAAGTAGTGACGAATAATTCGTATAGATGGCGCGTAGCACGATTGATCCATTCAGGGAACTGTAATTCTAATGTCCACCTTGATTCTACAAATTATGCAACTATACCGACCGAGTGACAACTGTCAACATCCTAACCTATATGTTTCAATGCTTTATTGCTGGAAGACTTTTAATAATTTTGAAATAATACAACGTCAGGATGTCTTTATTTAGTATTTGTGAATTAAAGCCGTTAGTTTCCGCTTTTTCCTCGTTTAGCTTAGGAAGGCAACCTTTTGTCGTTACACAAATAAGAAATTATGCTGCTAGGAAAGGTACGAGGGAAAGAAGAAAAAAAGCTAAAGTTAAGGTAAGGATTTAACTAACAGGATATGTTTATTCTCATTAAGTGTATTAATTAATTGATTAAAACGCCTAATTAAAATACTGTATGCGGTTTTTGGGAGTAATCGGAAATTAAAAAATAATCATAGTCGCTTACCTGCATTGGTTTCCTTTTCTTGATACATGTCTAATTACAGTAGTGGTCTAATCATAAAATGTATCCATTTTTATCAATTTCGTAATTATTTTGTCTTACAGCAGTATGTCATCATCTTCCTGCTTGTATTTTTCATTTTTTATATTCGTAGATTTTTTAGAGCTAAAGATTCTTGATCCTTAATCTGAGAATGGGTTTCTAAAATAATAATTAAAAAAAAACAATTAGTACACGGTAACTTACCTATGAGATCAAAATTAGTCTGAAAAAGATATAAATTAATCGGAATGTAACCAAAATTAATCGGAAAGTAACCAAAATTAATCGGAAAGTAACCAAAATTAATCGGAAAGTAACCAAATTTAATCGGAAAGTAACCAAAATTAATCGGAAAGTAACCAAAATTAATCTGAAAGTAACCAAAATTAGTCGGAAAGTAACCAAAATTAATCGGAAAGTAACCAAAATTAATCGGAAAGTAACCAAAATTAATCGGAAAGTAACCAAAATTAATTTAAAAGACAAATCTCATTCATCTTTCAGGTAGAAGAAGTCAAAGTAGGCTTCATCCCCCACAACATCCGGGACAGAGAAAAATTCCTCGCAAGTCGCCCAAGAAGAAAATTCGACGACAGCCATAAAAACAACCCAACAGATAACGTCTACCCCATCCGATACTACAAATGGCCCATCTATTCCTTCGCCGAGGCTTTGCAATGCCACAGGGAAACCCACCACCCCGAGATGTACAATCAGCCCAACGCCAAGCTTCACGTCTCCATCGAACTCAACATGGAAACTGAAAAGAAAACGAAATTTTTGGATAACATCTTCAGGATCGTTTCGATTCCGCATCCCTTCGATCACGGGGAAGAACGAACCGTTATCGGCTTTACCAAAGATGCTAAGCAACAAGAGCAGGCTCGGGAAGCAGGGGCACAACTGGTCGGCGGAGTTGAACTTATTAAAGAAATTCAAAACGGAGACGTTTCTCTCCAGGATTTTCAACACGCCGTCGCGCATCCTTCTATTTTGCCAGAACTCGTTAGTTTGAAAGGGCTAATGAAGAAGAAGTTTCCTAACCCGAAATCGGGAACACTCGACGTAGATCTAGTAGGGATAGTGAACCGGTTAGTCACCGGCATTAGTTATTCAGGTTTAAAGGATGAATACGAGAAAGATTTCGCTTTAATTGAAACGGTGATTGGCACGATCGACATGGATGCTAAACATCTCGAAGAAAACTTTAGCGCACTTTTGCGAGATTTATGGCAAGTGAAACCTAAGAAAAAGGAAGAGTTTATTCGGAGGTGTTTGTTGACAAGTCCGCCCTCTTCCGAAAAGTTTAAAGTTGATTACAAGCTTTATGTGGGCGAGGATTTGGAAGTTGATTCGGATGGCGAGGAGGAAGAGGAAGACGAACCTGTTGAGGCAAAAGTTTAATGCTGTCTTATTAAAGATTAATACTGTCTTATTAAAGATTAATACTGTCTTATTTAAGATTTATATTAGTAAAAGATTAATACTGTCTTATTAAAGTTTAATAAGACAGTATTTATATTAGTAGAAGATTAATACTGTCATATTAAAATTTAATAAGACAATCGAAAGCCGTATTGAAAATTAGTTGTCAGATTAATATGTATCTAGAAGAAGTTAAAACCACATTTGATATAATGAGAAGAAGTACTATTGAACTAAACAGAAAAATACATTTGTTTATACCTAGAAAATTTGTTCTTTGTTTTCAAAGACCTTAACAGGAATTTGCCACTTGACAGGAAACGGGGTAAGTACATACATAATTCATTTTTATTGTTTATAGTTATTCTCCTATTTTATTACTTCTTATATTGTATTTGTTTATATTGTATACATATAAATAATATATCGTATACATTTAAAAACACTTAATTGCAATATATATCATAAATATAAGACGTGCTCTTATAAAATGTAAATATATAAAAAATATTGTTATATTTGTGTGCATGTGTGTATATGTGGTGATCGATTATATTGTAATGCGAATGTTTGAATAATTGTACTAGGAAAAATACTTACATTAAATGATTCGATCATAAAATTTGGTCCGGTATATTGCATCACTAACAGCAGCAAAGTTCTTTTATGCCTTAATAAACAAAATCTAAATATTATAAAATCTAAACATCATAAAATCTAAACATCATAAAATCTAAATATCATAAAATTTGAATATAACAAATTTTGAATGTAACAAAATTTGAATATAACAAAATTTGAAGATAACAAAATTTGAATATATCAAAATTTGAATATAACAAAATCTGAATATAACAAAATCTGAATATAACAAAATCTGAATATAACAAAATTTGAATGTAACAAAATTTGAATATATCAAAATTTGAAGATAACAAAATTTGAAGATATCAAAATTTGAATATAACAAAATCTGAATATAACAAAATTTGAATATAACAAAATTTGAATATAACAAAATTTGAATATAACAAAATTTGAATATAACAAAACTTGAATATAACAAAACTTGAATATAACAAAACACATCTTAACAAAATACATACCATAACAAAAGACATATCTACAAACTTGGTACATATCCTCTCAAATAATTTAAATTTACAATCATGATAAAAGCATTAGAAAAATAAATATGCGTATTATATCAGATTTTTGTTTATGTCCACAATGCCGTGGGCATCATGCCTTCGACTGTTCCAGCATTTGGCGTTAAATCCTCCAGTTGTAAGAAGTTTAGTGGAAGCATTACCAAATGACCCTAAAACGAATTGTTTTATATTCATTATCAATTTTTTCCTTATTTAAATTAATATTTATATCGGGATATCATATTTTTTTTAAAAAGTAATAGCACATATAACATATTGCTCGATACGTTGATAAATACACAGGCGTCGAATTAGGAGACAAAACCGTTTTAGTTTAGGAGTCGGTCGCAGTTGAAGCGGGTGGCGCTACTTGAGGTAGAGAGTGGGTAACGCCTAATTTTGGTGGGGGTCATTTCAAGTGAGCATGTACTGCGTGCACGTCGTATCGCTTTGCGTGTAATTACGACGAATATTCTCTCTGGGTGCACGCGACAGGGCACGAATAAAGGTTATGCATGTCCAGTCGGATTGAAGACGGAAGACAAACAGTCTCTATTCCGGTGGCTGTTTCAATCATTCAGTACAAAATGACTTTTAATTTGTGTATAGTTTATTGCATTCTACAGGTTCCCTGACCCCAATCGTAATTTTTTCATTCCTTAACAACATTTAATTCCACTTTGATAATTTACTCAATATGAGTGAACGTTGTTATTTATTTCTGATGCACAAGTACAACAGAAAACATCTAAAAGTATCTGTAGACCTAGAATAAGACATCCCAAAGAAAACTACATTATTATGAACATATATATTTGTTGTAAAAACAACCACCGCGTAAGCGACTGCTTTATATGAAATTACAACTGAATTGTGACGCACCTAGGAGTAGCTTCCTTTAGTTCTTAATAGGGGGGAACTTATGTTCAGAAAAATACTAAAATATATACATACATACATCCCTTATTCCCGTTACATACTAAAGCTGTCCTGTTTGTAGAGCATTCGAAGAAATAAGGACGCGCGCCGTGTAGGATTCATTTTTCAATCATCCGGAAGATTGGACGATTGCTTAGATAAGAAGAAAACTTATAAGTTTTACAATTTATAGCGCAACTAAATTCAGACGTTCAAAAATATTGCAAGTCATTTTTTCTTCCTCCAAAATCCACTATCCTAAATTTTCAATTAACCATTTTTTATTTTTCAAATATTTAAATCTTGGGGATTTGGGCCCAATAATATGTCTTTAATTACCATTTTATTTCGACGTTTCACGACACTGTTAGCGGGCTTTTCCAAGATTTATTTAAACATATTAAAAATGCTAAACATAGATCACATACACAAAATACGTTAAAATTATTTTACATTTTTCAAAAACTGATCTTCTAAACATTTTTTTCTTTGTTTTATTGTTTTACGTGTTTATATGTCTAATATATTACAGTGCGCACTATTATTTGATCTAAACCCTAAGATTTAAATATTCGAAAAATAAATGAGGGGCAAGAAAGCATAATGGAAACTATGTTTTATATTAAATGACGTCAATTATTTTTATTTAACAACCTAATTAACTAATAATTTATTTTCAATTCTTCCCATTTATTTAATCGATGAAAAGCAAGTTTTATAATAAACTTGTATATCAAAATCTAAAGAAGTCATAAATCTTTTAAAAAAATTAAATAGTACAAAATTATAGCAACATAAAAATTCGGAAAGAAAGAATTATTTAAGAATCTTGATCAAGCAAACTGTCAAGAAAAAATTATTGTCAAAATGAAAAATGGGATATCACCTTAGCAAAAAGTATGCACAAATAGCAAATTTACACAATTTAGATAATTTCTTATTAATTTTAGGTAGGGAGAGATATTGTTTTTTTTAGGGTCGCTTTTACAATGCTCAGATAGCGCTGCTAATCGGCCGAAAAAGTTTATAAGATTATGATATGATTTTTCGCCCGAATAGCATTATCTGAATATTGTAAATCGGTCCTAAAACAGCAAAAGCGTACATAATTTGATGTTCCTTTAAATTTTTTTATAATATTAATTTCTATAAAAGATACGATATCATTAATTTCTATAAAAGATACGATATCATTAATTTCTATAAAAGATACGATATCATTATTTTATACATTAAAAAATCATATGGAACAAATTTAGCACACATTCAACAACCACCAACATAAATTAAAATTTACTTTAGAAAAATCAAATGATATAATATCTTTTCAGATATAACTCTTACTAAAAAAATATAAAATCCACCCTTCTTAGTTGGCCGCACAGTTTTTCATAACATGCACTAATTTAAACACGCAAAACTACTTAAAGGTGCAATAGCGATATTTCGCACTAAATCATTTGTTAAACATAATTTGAAGTAAATATATGTAATATATTCTGAATATTTATAACAATGTCAAAGGAACCAAATTTAGAAGATTCAGATAAGGAGAATGATCCCTGTAGTGATGGGGAAAAAGAGGCCGAGGAAATTGAAGATTGTGCAGTAACATACTTTACGGGTTACATTTGCAATAAATTATTATTAAAATTTAACTGCTGTATATGTCAATTAAACTTAATTGATGAAGAAACCCCATTGGAAGACAAGCACCAACTATTCTTGATTCATAAAATGTATTCTCATGAAGGGGGAAAAATATTAAAATCCCCGAAAGTTGGTATTGCACAATTAATTCTAGACATGCTAAAGATTTTTAATTATTGCTTTGAGCCTAATTTATGCTATATTGGCCTTAGGGCATTAATTGCTGAGAATATTAAAAAAGAACTCAGTCTAGATATCATATGTAAAGTGCCTGAACATCAGGAGTTTTTTATAAATTTATTTATCAATGGCAAAATATTTAAAATTTGCAAATGACGATTGAAAATGCCAAGTAAAACTAAATTAAACAAATTAATTGTTTTTCGAAATGTTTAGATGTAAATATATTGTTATGTAACTATTGTAAATTGTAAATATTGTTATGTAAATATTGTATAAGTATGTACTATCATTTGCTCATCAAATTGCAAATTTCCTGCAACAACAATATTTATGTACTGCTAAAGCACCTAATGTAAGTTTGTGTAAAAGTGCAGAAACTGTAGTGCCCTTCAAAATAAACGGAAATAGGCTTTTATTCCATCCCAAACAACAAAATATTTGTTAAAATATGTATATAAATTTTTCTATGTGAAAGCTTTTTAGATTTACATAAGAATATATCTTTCTGCAGAACCATTGTATTTTTATCACATAATCCTCAAAGCGGAATTACCAAAAATCGTATCGAGTGCCCTTTAAATAAATTTGCTGCTCTTAAACCGGAGCTAATTATTATTAATGTGTACTCTCATTTTATTAAGAATTTTGTTTAATATAACAGTGATGAATTGAATTTGATTATCTTCAAAATAAATAAATTACAAAGGTAGTCCGGCATCTTGAGAGACCTGATATAGCGGTGCCGTGCCAACTCTTAATTCAGAAGCTTATTTCAAATAAATTCTGAGGAGCAGATGATATAAATCGAGGTCAAATCTTTGTAAACTTGCTCGAGAAAAACAAATACATTCACATTATCAGCGCTTAAATGCGATTGGTCCGATGGATGACCTCGAATTGCCTCCTACCGTCTCTGTGTATATTTATGCCAAAAATTAGGTCCGATGTTTCGTCTACTTATGCCACCGCTATTGGTGCAATTTCCGTAGCGATATGTTATATGTAGTATTAGTTAAACAGAAAGGATAAAATTCAGTTTCATAATAATTAAATTAGTACCTCAATGCTCTCCAACATTTTTTCAGCTTGCGCCAGTTCAACAGTATACAATGGCTTCATCGTTAAGTAATCCTTTAGCTGCGCAAAGGTTTCTACAGCATCCGTAGGAATGCAATGGAAGACTTTCTCGTAAAACTCCGTATTTAAGCTTGCCGTTTGCATCCAAATTTCTCGATAAAAATGATCTGAAACAGGATCGGTTATGTCTATATCAATTCTTTCATGTTCTCGTCCGATCAACCCTAAATGTTCTTTAAATATTTGCTTTCGGAGATTTCCTGCATATCTTCCACATGGGTAACTTATGCCATTCATTTTTCCTTCATCAAATTGATCATCCTGTAAATAGATTATTAAATAAACAATAAAATAAATTAACAATAAAATACGCTATGAAGTAAAATAAATAATAATATAGACAATGAAATAAAATAAACAATAAAATAAAATAAACACAATGAAATAAAATAAAATAAACAAATTGAAATAAAATAAACAATAAAATACACAATGAATTAAATTAACTTATATAATAATCAAGAAAATAAACTATAAATTAAATAGCAAACAAACCTCTATAAGGACAGCAATCTCCGAATCCCGCTTCCCAATCAAAGACCGATCATTAATATTAGCAGATCCACAAATGACGATCTTATCATCAACGATCATAAGCTTCGAGTGAACGTAAATAAGCTCGGTAATCGGCTCCCCATTCAACATAGAATGTGTTCTTAACCCATAGAAAGATATGTATTCCGAAGGATCCTCAATGCCCTTCTTCCTCAATCGATTTAGCAAAGCATCTTTTCCTCTCGATATCGAGGCGTAATTCCAATGAGTTATGGCATGCAACGAAGTTCCAGTTTTACCCCCGACTTCACCTTCGAAACCCGGTAATAAAGGCATAACAACGTACACCCTAAATTTGGCATTCTCTCTGTGAGCTCTGAGTATTCTTTTGTACAAAGTTTCGGCAACTTGGTTCCGAGTATTTGCGTTCCCGTGTGGCAACGAAATGAAGAATTGGTTCTCGATGTAAATATAATGTTCAGATCTGTTTATGGCATCGATGTAACCATCATGAATGCTTTGTTCTATGGTATCGGGTTCTAGGAACCCACAGGACCAGGTACTTACACTTCTTAATACCTGACACGTAACTTTTTCACTTTCTAGCAATAAGAAGGTTGAATTAAAGGAGACGAGGTCGCTATAAGCCTTAGGAAGAAGGTAGGGGTAAGCCACGTTTTCTCGGGCCTTCTCCAATTTTGTAGCATTCCATCTTTGTATAAAATGTCTGGCTACATCTCTAGCAGCCGAACCTTGCACACAAACCGCTATGTCATGCCAAGGCATCCGAGGAGTCGTATGGCGATCTATGAAATCGGCAAATGGTGCTTCTAAATTCGTGAAGTCTTTCACGATAAAATTGCAATAATCTTTTCCAATCCAGAGTTTTGCAGAACCGCTTAAATCTTCGTTAGTTGGTTCCTTTATAATTTGTTGCATTGAATCTGGCTCGTCGGTTTCATTTGGGGCATACATCATGTTCATTAATTCTTTACCTGTAATATTTATTTATATGTTATTTTTATTTATATGTGCACCAGTTACAATTAATATTAAACACATAACTTGTTAATAATTTTAGTAGTTTGCGAAAATTTTATAAAATAAACTTTTGAATTATGATCATTTAAACACAATATTTATACACGCTTGTAGCAGGAATATACGCAAGTATAGGCAACCAAACTTACAACCGCTTATACACGTCCCTGGTGTATATTTCAAAAATATATTTTACTGTTATATTATAAACATTTTTCAGTGATATGATGGAATTTACATGGAAATATGTTGATTTAGAGGCCCAAATAAACACTAATACTAGTTAAACATAATAAAACCGAAAACTCACCTTTCATTTTCACATTTTTATATGAGAAAGTTTTATTTTTCCGTTCAGTATCCGGCGTAGTAGGAATATTACTTTGTTGTTGATTTGGCATCAGAAGATAATCACCAGCTTGCAATTGTGGAAGACCGTCTACTTCATCCGACTTTTCCGATTCTTTATCATCTTCAATGATAATCTCTGGTTGAGGAGTTTGCATATAAAACGGAGTCGGAAGTTGATAAATCTTGTCACCTCCTGGCGCACTCGAGGTTTTTTTCTTTAGATTCGATATATCTACATTTGGAGTCACACTTCCCAAATCTGTTAACCTGCAATAAATTCGGTTCAAGACAATTAATATTTAAAAAAACAAATATTTATGTATTAATATATTACTTATTAATTGATATATTATTAAGTAATTATTAAATTATTAATAAGACAATACCTGTGCTCATAATTATCCCACCTCCCATAACAGAGATCAACTCCTCCTAAAAACGCATAAGTTTGATCAACAACCACGATTTTCTCATGGTGAGCCCACAAAAATACCCCAATTTTAGTATGATCCGGATGCCTTAGCACAAAAATATTTTCGCTCTGTAAAGTTTGTTTCGTATAATAGCTATTCAACCCGAGAGCCATTTCAAATTCCTTATACAACAAAATAAATATCTTCACGCCTTCCGCAGCTTTCCTTTTCAACAGGCTATCCAATCTCCAATAATCGCCTTCGATAGCCGGCCTTTTCAAGTATATCTCCGGACTTAACCACCAATCTGCAATAAAAACTTCTTCTTTGGCCATTTGTATAGCATCGGCAACCGCCGACATGTATCCAGCCCCATCGACAAACCACCGGGCTTGAATATTGTTCCTAATGGGGGCGAACGAATGATGAGGGTTTGGACTAGTGAAGTCTCTAGCTGCATTATGTGCGACTTCTTTGAAAGCTTCAACCCAAGCTTTTCTTTGGCTTCTAGTCGGGCACTTTAGCACTAACTGCCTGCTTAAGGTGACGACTTGCATCCCTTTGTGCAAGCCTCTTGAATAGATGCCCGATGATACTTCGAATCCTTGATCGAAAAGAATGACTGTATTCACTCGCCCATCTTTTGGGTTAATGTACCCAAAGCAGGTATCTTTAAGGAACATCCAGCGTTCCTGCCACATTGAACACAAAATGTCGTTTGATATGTTTTTGCAGCGGACGCAGCAAAAGTTTTGGTAGCATCCGAAGCAGTCACAGCCGCCTTGGCCCGGCCGAGTACTGCCTGACCTTTTCTTTATCATTCCCTCTTTGCTTTTAACTCCTAGACCTTTAACGAAGGAAAATTGGGACACCTCCAGGAATTCAATCTAAAACATGAAAGCCAGCATGGTTCGTATTTTGTAGTTATTATTTGTTATTAATAACAGAGCTGAATTAAACATAGAAATAATTTGTTGTCCTTGTTATTTTAGCAACTTTTCCCACTTTTCTATTTATTAAATGTAGGATAAAAAGAAAAGAGAAAAATTTATTTTTTTCGTTTCCTAATCGAGAACTTATCCTCAAGAAAATACATGTGAATGTCAGAGATCAGTTCAAGAAATCCATATATTTCATGTACATTTTACGAATATGGTCATCATTCTTCCAGATTAGCTCTGGTTTTGATGTTATTGGAGTATTTATAAAAGTCCTTATAGGGAACATTGTTAATGGTAGTTATGAAAAAATCACATATTGAATTGCATAGCAACCATTGAAATCAATTCGTCCTGCCTGTTTTGTGTTGATTTTCTTATAATTTAAAGCGAATTAGATAAGGTATCTTTCTTAGGGTGCGACTTGATATCTATAGAAATCAAACAATATACATAAAATCACGACTAATTGTTGAGTTCACCCTTAATATCGGCAACGTTTCAATGTACATAATAATAATAATAATAATAAAACGTTTTATTTATCTCTTCTATGACAATTATTTAAAAAACTAGAGCTAATCTTGCAAAACCAATGATACTTTCATAATTCTTAGCATAAAATCATCCTAGAACCACTTTTTTATTAAGGGCAACAAAATCACTGTTGACCAGTGTAATTAATCATTAATAATTAATAGTTATTAATACCATATACAAGATGGATAAAAAGTCCCGGAACCCCTAAATAACTTCTGAATGGTTTGAAATAAAGAATTAAAATTTACAGGGTTACAATGGTGTCAAACAATCTATCAGATGACACTAAAAACACTCATTTTCCTGCCTCCTGTGGGCGTGGGGAAGGGGGGGGGACATAATTTTAAATGTAATGAGGGGATCATGTGAGGGTTCATTTGAAAGGTTTCGGGACGAAAACAACGCAATACCGCCGAGGTCTCTATGACTTCTTTTCGCAGATTTATGGCCCTTTAAATATTGAGATTTCGTAGTAGTGCAGGGTTCACGACAAGGACGTCGTTCCCGTGTTTCCTTTGCGGACACGTGTGGATAAGGTGCAGTAGGAAGGCTAGTGCGATGTGCAGGTACCAACTAATAATAAAAAGAAGAGAAAAAGCAATTTTCTTACTTATGAATAAAAACAATTTAACAGTTTTTTTTAGTTTTTCCCATTCCTACCCCTACAGTCAAATATGTCATATCTTTCTGAACAAGAACGAATATGTCTTTTGATGATGAGAGGCTGGGGCGATCAGGTGAGATCGTACAGTGATG
>JAWQRP010002462.1:0-15555 GCA_033557875.1 Quadriops clusia | reverse complement strand
AATCAAAGCGCCACCGATCGCTTCTCATGAAGTCGAACAAGTTTTAAGCCGTTTGTTTCGTTCGTTTGTTCGTTTTTATTTCTTCGTTATTATTTGTTCGTTTTTATTTGATGGTTACAAATGTGCTTGGGAATCTTCGGGATATTCCGGAGAAAAGTTGTTCAAACCGTTATTCATGACAATAACAATAAAAACAATTAAACTACAAACACAATAAAACAAAATCAACTACAAACACAATAAAACAAAATCAACATAACAAAAACAACAGAACAACAAAAGCTACAAAACAATAAAAGCAACAAAACAACAAAAGCAACAAATTAACAAAAACAACAAAGCAACAAAAATAACAAATTAACAAAAACAACAAGGCAACAAAAACAACAAAACAATGAAAAATTTTTTATATGGACTTCTTATGGAAATAATTAAGTTTAAACAATCAACTAGGAAGTAATTTAGTAGCATTTAAAAAAAAAACTATAAAAAAAAATCAAACGAATCGATAAGACTGATTAGTCCGAATTTACCGAAACGATGCTACACGTTCCGATTTTACGCTTTTAGTCTTAAGGCGACATTTTTAGTGCTATCATCTAAAAAAATAAAGCCGCCAACTGATGATAACTTTGTGATAAGTGTGATGATGCTTACGTAAATTGCAATATATAGGGTAATTATAGGGATAAATGGGGGATTACTGTGATGTTCTTAATAATAGTTCTCTCTAAAACTAATAAGGAAATGTGTACCTTGCATGTAGTCGTACCAAATTAGTAATTAATTATCAAGATTAATTTAATTAAACAAGATTAATTTAATTAAACAAGAGGAGACTGAATTGTTTTGAAAGTTAAGTTTATGTGAATGTTTGATAACGAATGGCAATGAAAAAGAAATTTTATAATCGAACATTTTATTTTAATTCCTTCCTCAAACCTCGTCCTAATAAGGTAACCCATGGAAAAGCGACAGCGACCCCGACAAAAAAAATGATTATTATTATTAAATGAATAATATTTAACAAATGAAAACAATTTTGACAGCTATACGTGCCAAGTCAACACGCCAATTACATCCTTAATTGCTTCTTTATTTCATCGAATTTTAAAAGTATTTTTAAGTCGTTATTACAAATGTTGATCATCTATTCGGCTATATTAGGCCTAACCGTCATGGCTCTCACTTGTTTCTCTTATTACGGAATCAAAGTACTTTACAATCGAATCGTTAGAATTTTCTTATTACTTTTTAATCTCGATCAAAGAAAAGGTTTCGTTGGAACGTTTCGTGAGGAAAATTGCCACGAAATCACGGGAATCACGAAAACCAAAGATACCACAAAATTCAAAGAAATTAAAGGAACTAAAGAAATTAGAGGAATCGAAGAAATTAAAGGAATCAAAGAAATTAAAGGAATCAAAGAAATTAAAGGAACCCAAGAGACAAACGGAACCGAAGATACGAAACGAACCAAAGACGATCCCTCGGAGAACCTCAAACCACAAACGAATCTACTACCGAGTTTTTTAGGACAATTAGGCGATTTATTATACATCTCCAAACTAACCCTACAAGATTTACTTCTAGGTATCTACTCCTACAAAATCGACTCGTTCCACATAATTGACTGCCGATACCCCTTCGAGTACGAAGGGGGCCACATCCTAGGGGCCCTCAACTTCTTCACGAAACGCCAGCTCAAGGAGTTCTTCCGAGAAGCCGTCAGACCCGTCAACGTCGAAGAACACCCCCGAAAGCACGCTTTAATTTTCCACTGCGAGTTCTCGTCGAAACGGGGCCCCCGACTTGCTAGATTCTGGCACACTTTGGAAGGTCAGTATGCCACTCGACTGAACAAATTCGTGATTTACCCGCAAGTTTACGTGCTACGAGGGGGCTACAAGGACTTTTACGATCATTACGAACACTTGTGTGAGCCCCAGGGGTATCGCCCTATGTTGCATAAGGATTTCCGGAACGAATTGGAAGAGTATTTGGGGAGGCCCGTTTTGTCTCCCGAACTACCTCAGAGTGACGACGAAGTGTATTTTTAATTATTAGTTACTTGTTATTAATTACGAATTTAAATAATAATAAATATTATAATGAAAATAATAATCAAATGAAATAATATTCATATAAAAATAATATTCAAATGAAAATGATAGTCAAATGAAAATAATATTCAAATGAAAAATTCAAAAAAGATAACGAAAAAGAACGTTTCCCATTGGTTAATTCTTTCTACATGCCATCTAGCGGCCACTCCAGCAACCGCAGTTGACAACTAGATTGACATGACAAATAGACAAGAGGTCAGGTGACAAGAAGTAAGCCAATGAGAACTGCCAATGAGGTCGTTGAGGTAAACAGAACCCTGCTTTATCGGCCGCGTCAACTTCTTTACCCAGAATACGCCATATTGCTGGCGATAAGTGGTGATTATTTAAATAGTTTAAAGTGATAATTTAGGGGAAATAAATCAATTCTCTATTCGTAAGTTGAACTTTAATTAATTCTTCATTAGCAGGTCTAATAGAATCACCGATTTTTCTTCTATTCTTTATGCAATTTTGTTTCAAAGATGACGTGACGTTTAACCTATCTTCCGCATGTCCACAGGATTTGTTTTTCTTAATTTGATTGATTTTTCCTTGATTTTATGGTATTTTGCGTGTGATAACACGAAAGAGAACGCGGCTAATGCTACTCTTTATATAATATATTTACCTAACCGCATAGAAATACATTGTTTATTATGAATTTTATGTGTCTGAAAATGTGAGGTTATGTCACTTGCTAAATAATTCTTTCTTGTCTTACACCGTTCTGGTTTTATGTCTTTTGTTTTGTCTTTTTTGTTTTATGTCTTTCTCGTCTTATGTCTTTCTTCTCTTATGTCTCAATAAATAAAAATAGTAATAATATGTGCATATAAATAATAATATAATTTTAATCTTAAAGGCTTTAAACCAAGATGAGTCGTTTCTTTGCGGGATCGGACTCGGACTCCGATAGCTCATCATCCGAGGAGGCAGTGAAGCCAGTACATGTACCAACCTATACGGTAAGAAAACTAATTCATTTTTCAATGATTCGTTTTTGTATAGGCATGACTTATGGCTAGCGAAATTTACTTTAAAAAAATTAATTTTTGAAACGTTTCCGCAGTTCAGCGATGAAGAGGAAGAAATCAAACGTGTCGTCCGATCGACGAAAGAGAAACGTTACGAGGAGCTCACGAACATCATTAAGCAACTTCGTAACTACAAGAAAATTAAGGACATGAGCAGTATGCTAACAAGTGAGTTAAATATTCATTATATAATATCGCGGGTTCGGAATTAGAACTAGATAATTTAATAGGATTTACTTAAGAGTTATCTAAGTCTATATCAAAAATAATATTTACAATTGCACAATAACAAAAAATCACATACAGTGGAATCCGCTTATTACGACTTCGCTTATAACGACCAACCGTTTTTAGCAACGTAAACATACACTCACGTTAGGTTTTCATATAAATTACTGTGAATGTACATCAGTTTAGTACGACTCCGCTTTAAACGACGAACCGCTTTGGACGACGTATTTTCTTTAATAAAATGTCCGGTTAGAACTACGATCGTCTTATTTACATACTCCCTCCTCTCTGTACAATACTGGTTGACGTGCGATAGGGTTAGTGTTTGGTCAACTATTGATAGGTCATTATGTTCGTACGAAAAATGAGTTTTATGAATCGTACTGTATCTATTACCTTTTAATTGCCTTTATTTCACTTTACTTTTTAATACATTGTTTTTTTAATGAGTAATATGTGATCGTTATTAATTCTAAGTATTTTTGACACTGAATTTTTTCTATTTAATGGTTCATATTTCCTTCATTTTTTTATTCGTTATTATTTCGAATTATTCATAAAACTACGATGTATATGTGTAAATTAAAAATTATTTTATGTTCTTAAAACTGCTTCAAAAGAAATGTTTATTTTTGCATCTATTTTTCCAAGCGCCGAGGTGGCATAACTCTTTAACACGTTTTTACATTATTTAGAAAATAATAATAATGATAATAATAATATACTAAATAAATAATTAATAATAATAATATTATGATATTATCAATTATAGTGGACAAAATATTAATTAATATTAATTATTATATTTGGGTATATTGTCCAGTAATTAAACAAAGTTGTATATTTGTTTTTAAATTGTTTTTTGTTTTATTGTTGTTTAGCTTTCGGTCATGTTTACAACCATTATCAAAACTACAAAAAATAGACACAGCAATTAGTAAATATATAGTTATAACGTAAAACTATCTTACCTATAACAAAATTAAGATATTAATTTATTTTTCTTTAATTACAAATAATTTTGATATATTTCTTTATAAATTTATATGTCTTAATAGGCAACTAGATAAAATTATGTTATGAAATATTTAAATAAGGTACAAACTATAGGTCAAATTGATTTTTATAATGAAAGATAAATAACTATTATATATTATAACTCTAAAAAATATTTAATTAACATTATAATATAATGATATAAGTAGATCGTACTTCAACTATTTATTATGTTAATATTAAATGCACAACCGGTTTCGGGTTATATAACTATCTTCAGGTGCTTACTACGAAAACATGTAGAAATTTATTTGATTATATTAATCTCTGAATTTCTTGTTTTTATATTCATAGCCATAGCCAATGGATACACAACTAATTTCATCGACAATATAATTACAAAAAACAAAAAGAAACATAGGCTAAAATACATCAAATTACATAACCATAACTTCACAAAAATTACTAAATATAACCTTTTAACATACTTAGGACCTATAACATATAAATTAGCAAATATTTTAAAAAGATACAACATCAACACTACTTTCCGCACAAATAATAATGTCAAACAACTGATGAATAATAAAGACATAATAGATAAATTTAAAAAAGCGGAGTTTACAAACTAACATGTGAATGTGGTTCTGTATACATAGGTGAAACAGGCTGACAATTAGAAACAAGAATTAATGAACACCTAACAAGAAATACCACCTCAAATTTTGGAAAACATATTCAAGAACATTTTCACAAATTTGATAAAAATACAACAGAACTCCTTCACCAACAAAATAAAGGAGCTAAACTTAGCTTATTAGAAGCAATGGAAATGCATCATTTAAAAAAACAACATATCCACTGTTTAAACGAACAATTGCAAATTGAATATACTCCGTTATTTACATCAATAATTTCATTACATATGAAAATTAATTTTAATATTTTCATATCTAATTAATACTGTAAGTAACAATAGGTAATATTTTATTTCTACATTTATTTAGTAACTCATGTTTTTGTAGTAAGCATCTGAAGATGAGTATATAACTTGAAACCGGTTGTGCATTTAATATTAATATTAAGCGTATTATTGTTATTTCTTATATGGCACATTTCTAAAAATTCTCTTTTAAATGTATTATTATGATAATTAATTATTTTTGTGTTTTCAAAGTCTATATCATGTAACGTCTCATTTACATGGTTGCTTAGAGCAGTAGCATCAGGTCGTTTTTTAATATCTTGTCTATGTTGCCCTATCCGTTGTCCTAATCTTTGTTTAGTTTGTCCTATGTATTTATATGCACATCCTTTACAATTAATTTCATAAACAACTCCACTTTTTTTGCATGTTAGGTTGATCTTTTAAATTTGCAAAAATATTTTTGAATAAGATTTTTGTTACAAAAAACGCTATTTTGAAGTCATATTGTTTAAATGAATTTGTTATGGTAAATGATAATCCATTAACGTTGACTGAAATATAAACAATAATAAAATAATGGACAATTTAAAAACAAATATACAACTTTGTTTAATTAATGAACAATATACCCAAATATAATAATTAATTAATAGAAAAATAATATTATGCTAAATAAATAATAATAACATAGTAAATAAATAATACCATTATTCTTATCTTATTGCTTCTCCTCCAAATCACAGGTTTTGAAGAACTTCAAAGGGCTTACGTGAAGGCTTTGCCGGTCATCATGAAGGAGGAAAGTGGGCAAACGCCTCGTTTCTTCACTCGTTGCCTAGTGGAGCTCGAGGACTTCATCAACGAAATGTGGGAAGACCGCGATGGCCGAAAGAACATGTCCAAGAACAACAGCAAGTCTTTGGCTTCCATGAGGCAGAAGCTTAGGAAGTACGTCAAGGACTTCGAGGAAGATACCGCCAAATTCCGGGACAATCCCGACATGCCCGACGATGAGGAGGAAGAAGAGAAACGTAAGTTGTTTTTGACTTAACTTTTGATTTAATTTTCGTAAAATAATGAATTTTGTTTTTTCCGTGCACCGAGAAATTTATTTTGTTTTCGTAATGAATGGTTTTTAATGTGAATATTTGGGTTTAACGAGTACGTTGGGTTGCCTACCCTTTCCATGAAATGCAAGGGTACTCGTATAATATGTATGTTTGGTTGCCTAGATATAGGACCTACAGTCTATGAACTATAGTTACAAGTTGAGTCAAGTATGATGGGTTGCCTAGTTTTATTAGTACATATTTTAATTTATTTAGTGTAATTTAATAATATGTTAGAATATTGTACAAATGTTTATAATATGTTTCTATTCAATCATTTTTTATATATGTTAAATCTACTATTATGTTGTGTTGCCTAATGTTATTATTTTTTAATAATTTAAAATTTTTAATAATTTGAAATTTTTAATAATTTGTAATTTTTAATAATTTGTAATTTTTAATCATTTAAAATTTTTAATAATTTCTAATTTTCAATAGTTTTAAATGTTTAATAATTTCTAATTTTCAATCGTTTCAAATGTTTTAGTAATTTTAAATTTTGAAATTTAAAATTTTTACAATTTTAAATTTTTACAGTTTTAAATTTTTACAATTTTAAATTCCTAAATTTAAAATTAAAACTTACACTGAAAACTTCTAGAAGAACCAGAGCCAGATTCCGACGAAGAAGAAGTCGTCAAGGTCCCCCCCAAAGTCGACAAAAAACCGCCGACCGACGCCGACGACGAATCGTCCGACACTGACGAATGGCCTTCGGATTCCGAGTCGAGCTCGGACAGCTCCGAGGAAGAAGGCCGCTTCACCAGCATGAGGGAACGCTTCTTGAAGAAGACTGGCCCTCAAGAGGACGACGAGGAGAAAGAGAGAAGGAAGGAGGAAAGGCGCAAAGAACGAAAGGATAAAGAAGGAAGAAAAAAGATCAAGAAGGAGGATTCCGATGAAGAAGGCTGGGAAATCGTCAAAGGCGGGGTTGCCGTTCCCTCAGATAAGCCGAAGATGTTCGCGAAAGACGCGGAAATCGACTTAAATTTGGTCATTAAGAAGTTAGTCGAGATTATGGCTGCTAGGGGGAAGAAACGTACGGATCGGCGAGAACAGATCGAGCTTTTGCATGAACTTCAAGGGATCGCCGAACAGCACAACTTGGGCTCGGCTATCGTCATCAAGATCAAATTGGCGATCATCTCGGCGATCTTCGACTATAACCCGAAGGTGTCCGATGCTATGAAACCGGAGTTCTGGAGTAAATTGCTCGAGCGAATGGTCGAGATTTTGGATATCCTCCAGAATAATAAGGACGTCGTCATTTCGGAAACGATCACCGAGGAACACGAGAACTTGGAGACACCTCCACCGTTCAAAATCCGCGGCTGCGTTTTAACTGCTGTGGAACGGCTCGACGACGAGTTCACGAAATTGTTGAAAGAATGCGATCCGCATAGTAACGAGTACGTCGAACGGTTGAAGGACGAGGCGAAGGTATCCGTGATTATCGACAAAGTCCAGGTTTACTTGGAAAGGAACAATATCCAGACGGAATTGTGCCGGATTTATTTGAGAAAGATCGAGCACTTGTACTACAAATTTGATGCTCGGGTTCTGCAGCAGAAAGCCGGCAAGTTGAGCTTGGACATCCGGACTTCCGTTCACGAGATGGAGAAATTGTGCAAGTTCATTTACGCAAAAGACGGAACGGATCGGCTTAGGACGAGGGCGATTCTCTCGCACATTTATCATCATGCTCTTCATGACAATTGGTTCCAGGCTAGGGATTTGGTGCTCATGTCGCATTTGCAGGAGACTATTCAACATTCCGATCCTAGGTGAGTTATCAATTTGCTTTTTTATTTTTTAGTCTTATTTCTATTTGTTTTATTTCAATTTGTCTATTGTTTTATTTCAATTTGTGTATTGTTATATTTCAATTTGTTTATTGATATATTTCAATTTATTTATTGATATATTTCAATTTATTTATTGTTATAGTTCAATTTGTTTATTGTTATATTTCAATTTGTTTTGTGTTAATCCCAGCACCCAGATCTTATACAACCGCACAATAGCCCACTTAGGCTTGTGCGCCTTCCGCCATGCGAACATCAAAGACGCTCACAATTGCCTCGTCGACTTGATGATGACCGGAAAACCAAAAGAATTACTCGCCCAAGGTCTCCTCCCCCAGCGCCAACACGAAAGAAGCAAAGAACAAGAAAAGATCGAGAAGCAAAGGCAAATGCCCTTCCACATGCACATCAACTTAGAATTGCTAGAATGCGTTTACCTAGTTTCCGCTATGCTCATCGAAATCCCGTACATGGCAGCCCACGAGTTCGACGCGAGAAGGCGCATGATCTCGAAGACGTTCTACCAGCAATTGAGAAGCTCCGAGCGTCAAAGCTTAGTCGGACCTCCGGAGAGCATGAGAGAGCACGTCGTAGCGGCAGCTAAGGCGATGAGAAACGGCCATTGGGGAGCTTGCAACAACTTTATTATTAACGACAAGATGAACGCAAAGGTTTGGGATTTGTTCTACCAGGCAGATGCGGTAAGAGCCATGCTCACAAAACTCATCAAGGAGGAGTCCCTGAGGACCTATCTGTTCACTTATTCTCATGTTTACGATTCGATATCGATGACCACATTGTCGGAGATGTTCGAGCTAGAGAAGGCTTCCGTGCATTCGATTATTTCCAAGATGATTATTAATGAAGAGCTGATGGTGAGTGTTTCTTTTTTTTTGTATTTTATTTTATTGATTTATCGACTTTTGGAGTCTGTTTCTCTTTTATGTTGATCTTTGTGATTCTTTTATATGAATCTTAGTAATCTTAATTAATAATAACAATTAATAATAATAATTAATAATAATAATTACTAATAGCAATTAATAATAATTAATAATAACAATTAATAATAATAATCAATAATAACAACTAATAATAATAATTAATAATAACAATTAATAATAATAATAAAAAATAATATGTAATCATAATTATCAGTATGTCTGATTGCCTACACTATAGAGTATACTTTGTCTGAAGTGTGCGTTTGGTTGCCTAAGTACGAGAGTTACACATCTATGTGGAGTACGTTGGGTTGCCTAGTTTTATTAAAATGAATTTTCGTTTAATCATTCGATCTTATAAATTTTTCGGATATTTTCTTCTTAATTAAACATAAATTCCCAACAATTTAGTCTACTTATATTCGCATTTTATATTTGCTTTTCAAATTTTTAAATTTGTTTCCTTGATATTTACTTGCCTTATTTATTTTTTTTATTTTATTTTGGATATTGTGATCTTAATTGATTGAAATTACTGAAATTTTTTTAATGGGTCTTTTTTTCTTTTTTTATGAAGTCCTTAATTTAATAAGTATTTTAGCTTACGTATATTTTGCATAAGGTGTATGTTGGGTTGCCTGCATTTTGTATAAGGTGTATGTAAAGTTGCCTAGGTAGAACAGGTTCAATGTATGACGAGTATGTTGGGTTCCCTAATTGTATTAATATTAATATTTTTATTACAAATTATTAGGTTTAAATTAAATAAAAATATTATTTTATTTTATTTAAACCTCTGAATTAATTATTGCGGTAATTTTTTTACTTATAAGTAAATTTACATTTTAGACTATGTACTTATATTTAATGTCAAAGTTCTTTAATTTTTTCCTTGACTTCTGATATTTAGTTTTAATTTTTTCTTTCGGGTATTATAATTTTAATTAATGGAAATTACTGTCATTTTTTCAACGTTTTGTTTATTACTATAAACTTATACATAAAACTATACAAACTATACATATGAACTATACAAAATTAATATAAACTATAGAGAAATTAATATAAACTTATACAGAAACAAATACAAATGATAATTTGTAAAAAATTAAAATCCTAAATTTCAAGATTTTTCTTTCGCATTAAAAATCAAAATGTAGCCTTATCTACATATACAATAAGTTCAGAGTGGAATAAATTTTATCTTTGATATATTCTTACTAATCCAGTCGGTTCGTTTCATAAGTAAGCCAGTTAAATCAACCTACGGAATCAAAACAAATTTTCTTGATTTAAATTTTGGGCCTATGAATATAATGTACGAGAAAGTCAACTGTAGGCCAGTCTATATTTATTTTCTTTTAATTTATGGAATTAGTGTTTATAATGTGAATATTTCTATTTTTTATTTCTATGTTTTTGTTTTTTATTTTTATGTTTTTGTATTTTATTTCTATCTTTTTATATTTTATTTGTATCTCTTTGTATTTTATAACTATATTTTTTTTTACGAATGTTTGGGTTTAATGAGTATGTTTGCTTGCTTACACTTGTTTCTGTATACTTTGTATGAAGTGTATGTTCGGTTGCCTATATACGGGAGTTAAATCCTATGTTAAGTACGTTGGGTTGCCTAATTTTATTAAAATAAATTTTTGCTTAACGTTTTACATAAAAATTAATTCAGTACTAAGAATATGTTTCGATAATATTCTTTAATTATACATAAATATACAACAATTTAGGCTACTTAGATCGGCATTTTATATTTAATTCCAAAATGACATGAATGTATTTCATTTCTTCAACGTCTGATATTTATTTTTAATACTTGGTTTAGGTACTGTCATCTTAATTAATTCAAATTATTATAGTTTTCTTGAAGTTTTGTTTATTAATATAAACTTTTACAGAAATGATAATATATTACAAATTCAAATAAAATAAATTCAAATGATAATGTAAGCTTGTAAAAAATCAAAATATAGCCATTATTTACATTATTTTATAAATTTAACGCTTCTAATATGAATATTTAAATTTAATCAGTATGTTGGGTTGCCTATGCACAAAGTGCATACTTTGCATCAAGTGTATGTTCGGTTGCCTAAATATAGGATTTTCAGTCTATGCACAACAGTTACAATTTGTTTGTAATAGGTAATTATTTTGGGAATTTAAGCCCCAAATGATTAAAAATATTATGATTATTAAATTAAAAATAAATATCAGGTGGCCAAGAAAAAATAATTAATTTTTTGCCTAGGTAGAAGAGGTTCAATGTATGACAAGTATGTTGGGTTGCCTAGTTTAATGGAAATTAATTTTGTAAATTAACTTTTTCAATCAATTCTTGTTAAATAAATATATTCATGGCTTTATTAATTATAAGTAACTGATTGTTTGTATAATTTTCTTTAATTTTATAAACTATATAATAGAATTTAATATATTATTTCTTAATAAAATAATTAATAATAATATTATTTTTTGTTTTAGGCTTCCTTAGACGATCCCACCCAGACAGTCGTAATGCATCGCAGTGAGCCATCAAGGTTACAATCTTTAGCTTTGCAATTGGCCGATAAGATCAACAACTTCGTAGACTCGAATGAGCGCATTTTGGAAACCAAGCAAGGGAACTTCTTCATTAGGGCCAATCAAGTAAGTCCAATCTTTCATTTCTTTGTTAATTATTGAAATAAATTAGATTATTCAAATAAATTAGATTATTCAAATACATTAGATTAATCAAATAGATTAGATTATTCAAATAGATTAGATTATTCAAATAGATTATCTATCATCTGATGGGTTATCACTCGATACACTGACGCAGGTTATGCAACCAATGTTACACATTTAAGAAATGGTTACCCTCAACTTATGCAACCAATCATACATCATTTAAACGTTTGTGCGTCAATTTACATTCTTTTAAATATTTACTCTTAATTAACTTTATAGTTAATTAGCTTTATAATAAATTAACTTTATAATTAATTAACTTTATAGTTAATTAAGAATAAATATTTAACAGATTATTTTCACGTAAATATAGATAAAATCATAGCTTTTTATTTTTTTTCTTGCAGGCAAATTTCCAGAGAGCAAACTACAGAGGAAACCGCAGAGACAACAGGAGGGACTATTAGTTTTCTCGCCTATTGATAAGTATTACATAATTAAATAAACAAGAAATATGTTTGAGAGGTTGCGTTATTAAAAAAATATATTTCATCCTCTCCAAACATTTTCCTTACTTTTTTAAATTTCCATAATTGTTTTCGATATCCTTAAACTCCATCTTCAATTAAAAATAAAACGCCTAGGTTTTTCACAACTTTATTTTAATTTACTCTTATTATCGTCTTTATAATTTACAATTTCATTATTACTATGTTACTTGTGGTATTCATTTATCTACAATTTCACCTTCATCTTATTAGTTTTATTACTGTTTCACTAAAATGGTCAATATCAATTTCCCTATTACGTGTGGATGAAGTGATGGCACACCAAACTTTCCGAAAGAAACCGTAAAACGGAAATCGGTCACGGGTCAAATGCACAACCGATATGAGCAACATATTGCGGTAAATGATATTTGTTACTTGTGTCCTCGGGTTGCGAGTCACGTGATCACCTGGAAAATCACCTTATCCTTAGTTTTACAAAATTTTATCAATTTTTGGTTCGCATGATGCTTACTGACATATATATGTATATATAATAATAAGTGTAACTTTTGGTGAGCATGAAACTGCTGAAAATCGCTTATTATTATTATCGTTTTATTAGTGCTAAGGCACGGTTCACACTAGTCCACGTTATTACAAGAAAATGAAAGCGCTAAATAGGTTTTCTTGCTGTATTTATCGGGTTCTAATTGTTTATTATTTAACTAGTTTCATTATTTAAGGAATTTATCGAATGTTTATTATTCAATTTAAATATAAATTTCTGTCGATAATTTTCAGCAGTTAATAGGTTTTTATTATTTTTGTTAAAAATAAAATTGTAGGTGTGTTAACAACAGCGATTTAAACATCTGAGAGTTCAACAGTGAATAAAAATAATTCGATATTATTAAACATAATAATATTAATGAACATAATAATATTAATAAACATAATAATATTAATAAACATAATAATATTAATAAACATGATAATATTAATAAACATGATAATATTAATAAACATGATAATATTAATAAACATGATAATATTAATAAACATGATAATATTAATAAACATAATAATATTAATGTTAATAATAATTATAGCAAAGAATACAATCACAGCTCGTGTTGACAAGATTAAAAACAAACAAAGATGATGCAGAAATTGATCTGATGCGATGTCGGCGTATTGGCACTCAACTTGGTGATATTCAGTTTATAATGTACATCATATAAATCGGTGAAAAAGGATGCCAAAAACTCGTAGAAAATAGCTCTCTTAATGTACAATTCGTAATACTGCGTGTCTTTTTTTGGCACTCTTTTTATTGGAATTTATCTGTAGGATTGCTTGTAGGAATCTTCTTCTATCGGCTTATTAAATGAATCCTTGTTGATCCCTCTCTACAATGAAGTGCCGAACTTCTCGGGTTTGTCGTCAGGTGGCCACTATTATTAGGATATATCAGTCTCGCCTATGTTCTGCGCTGCTCCCTCTGGTGAATCGTTTCCGAATGGGGCGAATGGCCCCGTGGTCTAGGCTTGCCGATCGCCTTTCCCGCATTTGAGCAGCCAACATTTCCACTTCCCAGTTGTTCCCGGAGTTCTCGAATTCTCCGGAATCGTATCCGGGTTCCGAGGAGTCGCCCACGTCGGAATCCGTGTCCGTCGTCGAGTCCATATCCAGGATTACGCTCTCCGGACTTTCCGGCCAGATCGGTTGGGGCGTTAGGGTTTCCGGGAGGTCTTTCAGTTCTTTCGATTCTCGCCGACTCGTGTTTTCCCAAGATCGGTGGAGGTCCCTACTTCCGACTATCGTTTCCATTGAATCCTGCAAACCGTCAAGACTTATTTACTTATTAATTGACGTATCAGATAGTCTATTACTTAATATTTCGGTAAAGTTACTCCCCTTGTAAACTTACTTACCGTAAAAGAATCTTCTTGAGCCCTCTCTAACTCGAATATCCTAGCCTTCAATTTATTGATCGTCTCGTCTTTGTTCCGAACGACCTCCTCTAATCTCTCGAACCTATGCTGAAATTTGTCCTGTACCTCTTGCAGGTGGGCCCCCATCACTTGCTTAATAGCTATTAGGATGTCGGCGAAGTATTGTTGCTCATCGTCTAACGAGCCTGAAATCATTTTAATCCGAAATATTTCATCGAAAACAAACTGATTGCAAAGACGATCTATCGACAAACAAAACCGACACTTACCCTTACCCTTGATCAACTTCATCTGGTTGGCTTTGGTCGATATAATCGAGGAAATGGGGCACTTCCCCAGGTCCTGTCGTTTGCCATCGTCGTCTCTCCTCAACTCGTCGATTCCGTTGCCGGCTGGCGAATTGAGGGGGAAAAGGCTCGGGGGGGCCCCCACCAGGTTCGCACTGTTCGGGGGGCTTTGCAGGGTGTCCCTGTTGAAGGTAACGCTTTTAGAGAGCTTCGAATGTCTCGCCGCATACCTACAATAACGGAAAAGTGCAGTCCTTCTGTAGTTACCACTCGGGTGGCAATAGAAGCACTAAGGGGTTGTCCGAGGTGGTTTCTATTGTAATTAACGGTCACGAGAGAAAGCTACTCATTCCGTCGGTATAGTTACCATCTGCCCCAATCGTTAGGGCGAGACTAAACTGATTTCGTCAAACGTTTACCATAAATCAAACGAACAAACAAAAATAAAATCTGACAAATCAAAGACAAATTAAACTTCAACAAATTAAAGACGAACAAATTAAAATTTGACAAATCAAAGACGAACAAATTAAAATTTGACAAATCAAAGACGAACAAATTAAAGCTTGACAAACCAAAGACAAACAAATTAAAACTTGACAAATCAAAGACGAACAAATTAAAATTCAACAAATCAAAGACAAACAAATTAAAACTTGACAAACCAAAGACAAACAAATTAAAACTTGACAAATCAAAGAGGAACAAATTAAAATTTGACAAAACAAAGACGAACAAATTAAAACTTGACAAATCAAAGAAGAACAAATTAAAATTCAACAAATCAAAGACGAACAAATTAAAACTTGATAGACCAAAGACAAACAAATTAAAACTTGACAAATCAAAGACGAACAAATTAAAACTTGACAAATCAAAGACGAACAAATTAAAATTCAACAAATCAAAGACTAACAAATTAAAACTTGGTAGACCAAAGACAAACAAATTAAAACTTGACAAATCAAAGATGAAC
>JAWQRP010002461.1:0-15557 GCA_033557875.1 Quadriops clusia | reverse complement strand
CTTTCATGTCTCCTTTCTTTTGGGGAAATAAGAAGAACTCGTACGTGACAAGGTCGAGTGAATAGGAGGGATGAAACCTTTTACTTCCATGGGTCATGTCATTTTTAGGCAAACAATGGTGCACATACAGGGCTCTATGAGCAAGGGCGTTATCATGATGGAAAACCCAACTGCCGAAAATCAAGTATTGAAACTCCAAGTCAATTCGAAGAGCTCCACTATGATCCGTTGTCAATATTCCATTATGATTTCCCGAATTTTTGCAACATTTTTATTGTTTCGGCTCGTGGAAGGACAACCAGAGGTAGATTTGTCGTCAATTGATCTTTCACCTCTTTTGAAGCGGAAAACTACTGAAACACTTGAGTTTTTCCAATAGCATCATCCTGGGGGACCTTTTTTATCTTTTCAAGAGTTTCTGTGCCAGTTTTTCCTGCACAAGAAAACAAATTTTTAGGATTCCTTGCATTGTTCACAAGAATCAGCCCATGTAAAAATGACGAGTGCACAAAATAATTATCACTAAGAAATTCACACAAGTCAAACAAAATCTTTTTTAGCGATGAATGGTTGTTCTAAACGCCCCTACCTGTAGAACGCGGTACTACAGAAACTCCTTCCTCCACAACATCATTCCGATTACTTTAGGGTATCCCCTCGTACTTGACCTGTAATCTCTACATTTCGAGGAGAAAGAGTCACCCGCCATATTGGTTTCGTTCAAACTGTGAAGCGGGTAACCCAGGAAAAAAATCACAAATGTACATTATAATCGCATTTTTTATGCCATATTTAACTTGAACATTTCTATATTTTTTAGAGATTATAAGTGAATTCTAATAGAGTGGAAACCGTGACTTTTGTCAACTACATTTCGTGTCTTTCGCATTTAGAACAAACTAGATTCCAATCGGTGGGGCAGGTTTTTTATGGTTCTATAAACCACCCGCAATGGTTTGTACAGGGTGTTTATTCTTGCAGTTGCCAGTGAGTGGAGATACAATTCTCACGGTCGCCAACGCGATTGACACATACTTGAAGACGGGTGATCGCCATGACGAACCTGAGAATTGTGTCTCCACTCACTGGCAACTGCAAGAATAAACACCCTGTACATAGGTACGTCATGAAGCTAGAGGTTCGCAGACTGAAGGCCACCTCCATATGCAGTCTATATGTAGGTACAGAACTTTAAAGCCTAAAATGTTGACGAATTCAAATTTTGTCACTACCCTAAATTAATTAAAGAGTTGACTGTAACTATAAACAAATTATTAAAGAGTTCAAAGGGTTAATACATAAATCATAATTTATCACAATCTTACATGCTCTACTAATGTTAAACTTTATTGCTTTTTGACCTTTTATTTTTAATTATCAAATTCTTATAATAATGAGCATAAGGTCTCAAAAAAATATATATTTAAATTTCCATCTCAACGTTTCGTTATAAGATAATAACTCTTCAGGAGTTATTAAATTATTATAAAATATGAAAATTTCCTAATGGACAAATTAATTTATGAATTATCTTCTTATTTTAATTGATAAATTAATAAAAAAAATATGTAGGTTTGTGGATGTGAAGGTTTACTTTAAACTCAATCCACCTTCTTTTACTAATTAACGAAAACAAGACACTTTATATTTTTGTGTATTTGATTTATTATGACTTATTTATTGACTTTTTTATATTCAATTTTTTGCCTTAGATTCGCCCACTATTTATAACATTTAAAACTGTTCCAACAAAATAAGTTCACTTAAAATAATATGTAAATAAGGATTATGTATACGAAAGATGTGTATAATAAATTTAATTTTAAAAGAACAAGTAAATAGGAATCGACTATCCCTTAGTTCTAAATACATAGGTACGTACCTACATCGCTCTAAAGACTTATTAACGTCCCGCCAGTTCGCAGTACATAATGTGTTCACAGGCTCTTAATTTCGTCTTTCAGGCCCTTATTTACAAGCCATTGCGAGATTCTTTTAAAACAGTTTTCAAAACTTTATACCTCGCGTCTGAAAGGAAGACAATGGGCCCATCGCGAGTTTTCAGAAGCGAGATCTCTATTTAATAGCGAGAGATATAAAATATGAATCGCCGGTTTTATACCCACCTATTTGATTCTATAAGAATCCCCGAGCTCCTGTTTTCTTTAAATAGTTTTGAAGTTTACTGGAAAAGTCATCTTTCGTACTTTAAGGCTCGCGCGCTCATAATAGGGGGACGACCGCTTTTGTTACCTTCTCGGAGTTGCTTGCTGATCTGGATAATATTTTAGTTTTGTTTGGCTTGAGTCAGATTGGAATGAAACTAGAGAGAGAGAGACAGAGAGAGAGATAAATAGCGAGCTGAAGACATAGAAATAACGAGATAGAGACATAAAAATAACGGGATAGAAGGAGAAAAAGAATTGAATATGAAACGCTAGATTATCTCTTCAAGATCGGCAAATCATCCATGTGGTTCAAGGCAATATAACCGTATAAGTCATCGCGAAATAAAAGTATGCTAGGGCAATAAAATGCAGCCACTTGGAAGAATGTAGACAATTTGCAACACCCCCATCGGCAGGGTGGGGTGGCTTTCGCGGTCGCAAGGGGTTAATACGAGCGCTCGAGTAACCCCTTATTTTTAACGTCTCTAACACATTTTTTAAGCCCCAGTTGGCCGTGATTTATGCCGTTATAAACCGCAATGCATTTAAGTATACACATAAAGCGCACATGCAATTTTTAAGAGAGCCAGCGAGGTTTGACTTCATTTGGTCCGCGCATCCGGATAGCGAAAAAGCGAACGAAAAGGAATATCCTCTCTCGTAGCGATCCTAACCAACCGGGAACTCAATAAACTCGAGATCAATTTCAATAGTAAACGAAAACATTTTAGAAACCTAACCTTTTAGTGTGTTTCTAAAAAGACAAGTTGGCGAGGGCAGCGCTGGCCCTTATCGGTACTTCCCCGAAGGGCCAGAGTGCGCGGCGAGCGGGTATCTGGTGGTGAGTCCACATGTTATATGGACACTCGAGAGCCCTTCAAGTTCGGCAAAGGATCGCATCGTAACGATTGTGAATGGGAGCCATCGCTAAACCTATACAAGTATCTCGTTATCCCCCGGTTCATACCTTATCGTCTCGATTCGATCTGGATTTGGGGTGAATTATTGAATATGCGCGCACCAACGCACTGTGAACGCACAGCTTAAAATTACATTACTTTTACCACAAAATTGAAATTACTAAGAACAATTGTGTATTTTTTTCATAATCACGAATATTATCGAAGTATTACATGATAGCTACCGTGAATTTTGTAATTTAAGCTTTTAATTTTCCTATCCTTATAAATACATTTTTATCCAACGTCATACGTATACTGTAAACTCTTTTAACTGTGCGCAACGTTTGCTGACGAAACAGCGCATTTGAAATGTTAATAAACGTGCATTTATTACAACAAAACTGCGCGTGATATTGGCATTCCAATCTCGTTCGAAGTCAAACAGTGTAATTAATTTTTGTTACCTCCCTTTCACGCCGCCACCCCCGCCGCCCCCGATTTCGCAACGAATGTGAACGCTTCCGATTATATTCTGACAAAAGGGCCGCAGTCATTGTTGCCACCGTTTTATTAGTTTTATTATATTTGATTAAATTAATTTCGTATTCCGAGCGAAACTGACAACAGATGAATCTGTAATTTTCAATTTGCAATTTCAATTAGTTGTTCTGCTCGGATTGATAATTATATTTGGCACATTCAGTTGTATTTGGTTTATTTATTAAATTGTTTATTAATCCGGAAGGTACGTTTTATGTGGATCATGTAGACATTTTGAGTTCCCTACATTGAGAGAAATTATTGGTTAAGTCAACAAACTATTTGTTGCATGCATACAACTCATATACACCCTAAGGAGTAATGTTTGTTATTACAGATTAGTTTTAGGTAAAAAGAGGCAAAGATAGAAGTTATTTATCACCTATAGGCGCTGACGCCGAATATTCGCACAAAAGATATTTAATACTTATTTTGCGCACAATCTGCTTCCCGAAGGTAAACACAACTTAAGAAGTGACGCGTAAACCGCGAGCATAATACCCATAATTTGTTGTACGCGATTCCCACGCATTGTTATGATTCACATAAAAAAAGATTGATAAAAAATGCAGAGAAGAACGCTACGGGCTGCATCCGTGAATGCCATTCAATGAAAGCGCGCTGTATTCACGTCAGTGTTTTCGAATGCCACAAGGAACTTGATAGTCTTTAGTTCTTGTGGGTACCTGAAAGGACCAATTTTACCAAAGGTACGCACAAAAAGGGAGGAATACTTATGTACACATAAGGAAAGCCGCGATATATCGTTTTCTTCAAATTAAAGCTATGCCTTCGCTCAATGGCTCGCAATCTTCCCTTGCGTTCGTATACTATAGCTATAGAACTATATATAGAGAACTATATATAGTTCCTTTTAAAAGTGTAGCTGAGGTTTACCTGAGACGCTCTTGACCCGGGCTTCATACCTTACAGTTTGTTTTCTTAACAGTATTTTGTCGTACAATTAAATAATGAGAGTGCTGTTGTGTTCGGATGAATGGGACCACGTGTATTTTAAATGTTATTTAATACTATTATAGAAACGTCTGCAGTCTCAGTCAATAGGAGTTTGTGATACCTCGCTTTATTTCTGGCATAATACAACTCAGGCCACAAATTAAGGATAATGTTTCTACTGATCATTTGACAATGGGAACAACAACGCTGATTTACAGTAGCCCTATTGTTGGTTTATTAAGATGGGGTAGGTTTCGATGTATGTATATATATATATATATATATGATCAAAAACGTCCGTCTTGCTCGTTTTAATACACTTAACTGGAGCGAGATAATTCAAGATACGGTTTTATTAGTAAACTATTTTTAATGTCAAACATATATATATTGTATATATATATATTTTTATCATCAAAAACGTCCGACTTGCTCGTTTCGTTCGCAAGCGCTCGCGCCTTCGGCGCTCGCTTTAATACACTTAACTGGAGCGAGATAATTCAAGATACGGGTTTAGTAGTAAACTATTTTTAATATCAAATATATGAGTCGCCTAGTTACAAAGACGGCCATATCCATTTGACATCATTTCGAGAAAAATTTTTTGTTGAAAAATACGGTCGTTTCTGTAATAACTTTCAATTTAAAATTGATTTTTTAAATATTTATGGTCGCATTTGTAACAAACCATTGCCACCACTGGATTCCTGGGGAAAAACACTTTAAGAAACTACTCTTAACCAAATTTCTCAAAAAATGGTGGATGGTCGTTTTTGTAACTAGCCGACTCATATATATATTGTATATATATTTTTTTATGATCAAAAACGTTCATCTTGCTCGCTTTGCTCGCTTTAATACACTTAACTGGAGCGAGATAATTCAAGATACGGTTTTATTAGTAAACTATTTTTAATATCAAATATATATATAATATTGGTGATGATTATGGGTATACCGCCATAAATTTACCAAATATATATATATATAATTCAAGATATGATTTTATTAGTAAACTATTTTTAACATCAAATATATATATAAATTTTTTATGATCAAAAACGTCCGTCTTGCTCGCTTCGCTCGCAAGCGCTCGCGCCTTCGGCGCTCGCTTTAATACACTTAACTGGAGCGAGATAATTCAAGATATGGTTTTATTAGTAAATTATTTTTAACATCAAATATATATATATATATTTTTTATGATCAAAAACGTCCGTCTTGCTCGCTTCGCTCGCAAGCACTCGCGCCTTCGGCGCTCGCTTTAATACACTTAACTGGAGCGAGATCATTCAAGATACGGTTTTATTAGTAAACTATTTTTAATATCAAATATATATATATGATCAAAAACGTCCGCTCACCTGTTAACTTTAAATTTGATGGTATAAAAGAATCAGAATTCAACAGAATTGTCATTCTTATAGCACAATATAGCGAACTAATGTTCAGAGGTACAAAATGGCGAAAAGAAGGTTTCTTTCAGGTTCGGAGATCTATAAATGAGTGATAGAAATATGAGTATGAATATCTTTGGAGGAAATTCTTTTGATTAACTTACGGCTTATTTCTTTTTTTTCTCACTTAAGTTTCTTGAATATAGGTGGTTGAATTTACATTAAAATATGATTGAGAGTGAACGCCAGGTTATGTTAAGCAGGACAAGGTGGCAAATGCAATGTTAATTCAACCATGTATATTCAAGAAACTTAAGTGAGAAAAGAAAGAAATAAGCCGTCAGTTAATCAAATGAATTTCCTCCAAAGGTATTCATACTCATATTTCTATCACTCATTTATAGATCTCCGAATCTGAAAGAAACCTCCTTTTCGCCATTTTGTACCTCTGTACATTAGTTCGCTATATTGTGCAATAAGATTGACAACTCTGTTGAATTCTGATTCTTCTACACCATCAAATTCAAAGTTAACAAGTGAGCAGATGCACCCAATATATATATTTCCCTATGTATGCATATGTTTTAGTTTTTATTTGCTTTATTAATTAATGGTATTTTTCAAAATTAGCCCTGTTATTATCAAATGGAACCACTTCACATTAGAATTGTAAAAAATGTCAAACATCGTATAAACCTCCTCAAATGTTACTTTATTTAAGTTCAGCTTTGTGTGTAAAACAAATCTTTTATCACCTGGTCATCTCGCCGGTTGATTTGACCATTCTCATGTGTTTTGTTTCTTTTTAGCCTGTCATTTGTCTGAAGATGCCCGAACAGGGCGAAACGTAACAATATACATTCACATTTAAAGAATTAAATTGAGTTTTAATGCCTCTTTAATAAAGAGAAATCAAGAAAGTGGATTATCCTAAAACAACATCCCTTCAACTTATATTTCGACACTACAACCAATAAAAATCTATCATATATATATATATATATATATATATATATATATATATAAATATATATATATATATATATATATATATATAATATATAAAATAAAAAGAAAGTATAGCGATCATGCTGAAAATCGATCTTGAATTCTGTTTGGCCTTCTAAGAGATTTTGTTTTCATTGTAACATCACTTCTATAGCCTCTTAAATACGTAAAAGCCCCGTTACCAAATTCGTATTTGTCGTGAAAGACGGAAATAAACACTCAAAATTGTCATGGTGGCCTGTCATGTATTAGATATTAAATTTCGTCATCTCCAGGTACTCGAAAGAATTCGTAAGTAGCGCTCCTAAGTAGCCTGGATCATCCTTCGCATGGTAACCAATTTGTGTGCTCGAGGGGGCTTTTTATTTTTTTACGAGAGGTGTTCAAACATTCTCTAGATATCAACATGTTGTACAAATTAAGTACATAACTCTCTTCGCGTATTTGCTCATCCAGCGCATGAATATTTAAGCAGCCTAATATGCAAGTTTTGATTTTATTTGATGGCCTTCTCTTCGTCAATTTGATGCCGAAGAAGACCACCAGTTAAACATCCTTCTACATAGATATAGAAAAGTCCTTTTTGTACTAACGTTCAATGTCGCAATAAATTTTGAAATAATTGTTAGGTATGAGGTGACAAGCAAACAAACAACTTCTTTATGGTAATAGCTCATCGTCTCGAACCGACGAGATAACAGTGTTGATAGAAAGTTTAACAATCTGTGGTTTAGCTATATGTGGTTTAACTTAGGCCGGCCAAATTGCCGAAACAGAAAGTCTTCCCTCTCAAGAAAGAATTCTTAATAAAACCCATTTATAATTTATTCTAACAGCTTCCCCAATTAGAATGCAATTACGCAATTCCTTGAATATTTAAATACAAATTACATTTTTAAACTGGGGAAGCAATAAAAAAGTCGCCGCAATATGACATAAAGAATACCAGGGCAAGGAATATTTACATTTTCTATAGTCCTCCTGATGATATAAGCGAAGGGACCGCCCCCTTGCGCGTGACACTTTTTTTTTAAATAAATGCTTTACTATTGGTTTTACTGTTTGTATATAATTATAATATTGTAATATTATAATATTGTAATATTATAATATTTGAATATTATAATGTTACAATATTATAATATTGTTATAAGTGTATTATTATCATAATAAAGTAATAAGATATGGCAAAAGCTCCAATTGAGTGTCTCCCTAAAATATTCGCTCCTTATCGCGCGAATTAAATTGCGTCGCTTTAGCCCCAAAGAACAGACGTCGGCGTCGCGACGCTCGAAGTAATAGGGAGCTCGGCGTGATGTAAATAAAATATTTCAACAAATTTCGAAATTCCCAGCTCTCGAAAACGATTGTTCCTATTTATGCAAAACAGTTTGCGAAGGCAAAGTTAATATCGTCTGTCGCGAATGAAGCTCTAATATCCTTGCGATGATGCTTCGTGAAGGAGATATTAGGCTATGCAGGAATCCGGGAGGCTGTGCTCAGGGCCAGGCCCGGACTCCCAGGGGACTTATTTCTCTTATTTAGAGGTTTAAGCACTGTTTGGGCAAGTGTTATTTTGTAGCAACCTTGGAACAAAAAAATAAAAAAACAAGAAACCGAAACTAGTTTTTAAGTTGGTTTTTGAAAAAAAAATTAATTTAGTTGTTGTTTCTTTTAGAAAGTTAAAAAAAGCTTTTTAGAACTTTTCAATTTATGTGTTATTTTTACAACCAAGTCTGCTAACTTAGCAGAATAGATGAACACAAAACTTGCACCCTTTCTTCTGCAAGTTTTATTACTCTCAGAATTCCCACTGTTAGGGTGGCATTTCTGCGTTTGACAGACATTGTGTGTCCAACCCTCGGAGAGTATCACTGTGGCCTGCGACCGCACTTAAAATTGAATTACAATTAAAGCGAGAGCCCTCGAGCTCGACGTCACAACATTTGATACAATCATTGTGACATACGCTCCCATGTTAACAGCCCTCAAAGATTAATTACATTTATTTATAACTAGGTCTATTTATAACCATCAGAAGAAACGCTTAGATATCATTTAGATTTCGGTTTTATTGGCACAAGTATTTTTGATTCTGTTGATTTGAATTCTGTAGATTATGATTCTGTAGATTTTGATTGTGTAGATTTTGATTCTGTAGATTTTGATTCTGTAGATTTTGATTCTGTAGATTTTGATTGTGTAGATTTTTATTCCGTAGATTTTGATTCTGAATATTTTAATCCTGTATATTTTGGTCCTGTATATTTTGATATTATATCTATTTTGATTCGTTATTAATCCCCCTATTTCACACGTTGTACGAAATTTTCTTGAACAAAAACTGTCCCTCAAATGTCGTGACATTCATTCTTCATGAAATAGATGATGTAATACACCAATGCGACAGTCAGGGCAAACAGTAAGACAACATTGACGCAAAACATTATGAAAACTGCTTTTTCCCTAGGCTCTCTTCCTTTGTAGATGCCGACATGGCCGCCTTCCATGGCTCTAAATAATTCCAAAGAATTGAATTTGGAAATATGTCTTGTTGTTCAAATGTGTAAGACGTTGCGCAACTCGATTTTATTTAAATTCTCAGTTCTTCTCCTTTTTGGTTCATTTTTGCTTGGAAGGAATATTTGATGTATTACGTCAAGGAAAACAGATGACAATTAAGGACTAAACATAAGATACTATGAAAAATAATAAATGATAGAAGTCATATTTAACTTAGTAGATTCTAATGTCAAATAGTTCACTAAACATAAAATAAAATAAAACGAAATAAAATAACACGAAGAACAATAAAACGAAATAAAATAAAATATAATAGGAAATGGAATCCTCAAAAGGAGAACACGTCGCCGAAGTTGGATTTTATTCAATGAGGGAACCGAGAGAGAAAGTTGTCATCATAATCCTTATTATAAACATCACAGCTTTCGTTATTTTAAATATGGTTCTTGTGTTCTTTATAATACGATTCAAAGCCACGAAATGCGTAGGTACCAATCTGTCCAAAACATCAAATTTTTGACTTTATTTTTGCTTATTTTTTCAGGATTAGTGTTTATTGCCAGTTAATCCAATGTATAGTGCCATACGTAAAATAATTAAGGAAAATTGAAAGGAAGGGGTAAATGATTAAATCCAATTTTCAAATATGAATAGTTATTTTTATTACACGGTGTTCGTATACAACACATTTTCTGTTCTAGCCCTACACACTAAGTCAGGCCTACATTAAGTCAGGCCTACACTAAGTCAGGCCTACACTAAGTCAGGCCTACACTAAGTCAGACCTACACTAAGTCAGGCCTACACTAAGTCAGGCCTACACTAAGTCAGGCCTACACTAGGTCAGGCCTACACTAAGTCAGGCCTGCACTAAGTAATACCAGACACTGGTAATACATAAGTAACAGATACCAATTTGCAGATACTTACATAAGTATGCTTATATCATAATATACATAGATCTACACAGTATTTATATTTATATTACTTATGTAAAATTGCGCAAGTGTTATGCTTCTCTAATATACACGAGATTATTTACACAACATTTTATGCTAGGGTATTTATCTTTGATGAATTAATTAGGTACATTCAAGTTAGGTATACATACTATAATAATAATAATAATAATAATATATCGTACAGATTGTACATGCATAATTGAAATGATAGAGAAACGATTAAACTTTGGAAATTCCTCTCATCTATTCATAAGTATTTAGTATGTAGTACAAACGTGTGGAACACACTAATTAATAAATATACGCCGATTTATTATTCTACCTACATTATGTACAAGTTTGCCGAGTGGCTTCGAGGGCCTACAACTCGCATGAGCCGAACCAAACCCATTTAAATCGGCGGATAGGTATTTATATACAATTGAGTCGACACTCAATATATAACATGGAGGATTCGAGAGGGCAGAGGGATACTCTGGTTAATGCAGACAATGAAACTGAACACACGCCACTGTTTACAATATAATTTATACGATCTGGTCGCTACAGCCTGACAATGGAGCCTAATAACTGGCTTCATGCGTTCGATGAGGGGGCGAAGACCCCACGAAACATCGGGGGATGGATTCATATGTATTTTATAATTAAATTTTGACGTGATTGTTCGGTAGAAACCGACTAGACGGGGGCTATTGCGACTTCACCCAAGCGACATCATTAGCCAGTTGATATACGTATGTACCTGTGACGATAGCCAAAATAAGTTTATTGTATTAGAGGGATAATAGACTATCAAAGTTCTCTGACAAATATGGTAAGGGTCCATTTTGCATATCTATAAACTTAGAATTTGCAAAAGAATCCAAACATTTTGAATAGCCAGGAAGATGAAGAACAACAAATACAACAAGTACTTTCACTAAACGTAACTATAGAAGACAATAAAGTACTAACAATAACTGATAAACTTGCTTTATGATTAATTGATGGTAAAGTTTTAAATATACTACTATGTGACAATGAAAGTACAAAACTTTGATAGTCTAGTACGTGTTCTCGACCAAAATTGTTGCTTGGGTAACTCATCTTTGGTAATTTTTATTATTTTATGGTTAATTCATGGGTAATCCATAGTTAATTCATGGGTAATCCATAGTTAATTCATGGGTAATCCATAGTTAATTCATGGGTAATCCATAGTTAACACATGGTTAATCCATAGTTAACACATGGTTAATCCATAGTTAACACATCTTTAATCCTCACCAAATCTCTTTAAGATCACGAGCAGTCATCACATCTTTTTTCTTCTTCAAAAAGATTAGGTAATAATTTTTCCTAAAATTGTGCGAATTTTTTGAAGCAAATTGTTGGCTATTCTGAATAAGAAGTCTTATCTGACCCTGTGTTTGAACCAGGCGAGGAGGCTGTGGCTTTATCACTGGCATATAAGTCATGAACGGGGCCCACCATGGGGAGGCCGTAGTCTGGGGGAGGCCTAATTACTGTGGGGAGGTATCCAGTTCCAGCGTAAGGGGCTGAGAGGAACCTACGAGAGGGACTGTACCTGTGGAAATTTGGGGGTGGCCCTAAGGGGGAGAAGGCCGAAGGGGCTGCCACTTCTTCGTGTGAGCCGCTCACCATGAGCTCCATGGCTTGGAGGATGTCCCCTTTGCACCTGCAAAAACCAAAAAGTATGTTTTGTAGAGTTGTTCAAGTAACACCAACTAAATTACTATGGTATAAAGTATACCTAAATAACTAAGTTTATTTCCTAAGAAAAGATACTAAGAAGTTTGGAGATGGTTTAACTTTTACCCAATTTTATAAAAAAAGACAATTCTATAAAAACGACAATTCTATAAAAACGACAATTCTATAAAAACGACAATTCTATAAAAACGACAATTCTATAAAAACGACTTTGAAGTATACACAACTAAAATAGGTATATACCTTTGAAGTATGGCTTCCACATCAGATCTTCTCCTTCCTGGGAACACGCGAAGAAGGACATCAACAGGAGACCTCTGCGCAGGATATTGCGGTTGAAAATGAGGGAACTGAGGGAAATGATGGTAGGGCAAAAAGTTGGGAGTATGCTGAGGCGGCGTCTCTGGACTAGCTGGTTTCTTCAAAGACAGGTTCTCAGGGGCTTCGCTTTCTGTGTCCTCTTCTACGTCCAAATCAGGATCAGGACTAGTGGTGGGTTCAGGCGAAGGGGTTGGTGCTGAGGGTACAGGGGGTTGAACGGTGAGAGGCGACGATTGGCGGTTACGCTTCATGTCTTCGTGGTCGGAGTCGGACTCGTCTAACTGGCAGTCTTCCATGCTTATTCTCGCTCTTTTCGCTGAGGCTGCAAGAGAACATCATCATCTTTACTATCAAAATAAAAAATTGGGGTAAATTTACTACATAACACGATTTTGAACATATTAGTTTATTTTATAAAAATTAAATATCAACTAACTACTTATATATTTGTGCTTTTGTTTTAGGTTAGGTGAGGTTATGTATACATTCTATGCGGTATTACGAGTGTTTGGAAGGGAAAATGAAAAATGTAGAAAATCTCCCGACAAACGCGTCTATTAGATAAATAACCCCTTCGACAAACGAGAACAAAAGGAAATGTAGGGTAATAAAAGTATTAGACGCATCGATTTGCCATAATCACCTTCTAGAGGAGTCTCATGCGTCGCAATCACCTTAATAGGTGCGCCAAGCGCCACTAATTTAATTTTACGAGCCATAAACGAGTTCCTAATATCGGTCTATATTAAATGGATACTCATATTTAGAACAGAGCGAGCCGCATTCTTGGCTTATTGCGAATTCCGCAAGTATCATTTGAGCGTAATGAAGTGGCGACAGCTCTTTTATGGAGCGCCCTCTTGCGCCCCCGCTCGTGTTACTAAACGTCCCCATTCAGTTGTCTAGCGTTTCTTTATTATGAGACAGTTATCACTTTTCCCGCATTCTACGGTTTATGGGTCTCGGCGATTTCTGGAATGTTTTCCCTTAACCTTTTTTTTTTGGGTTTTCTGGTTAGCAACGCGTCTCTTTTAGTTGAGGTCATTTTGAAATCACAAATAGACAACTAGTCTCTCTTTCTTGAATAACTAGTCTCTCTCTCTCTTGAATAACTAGTCTCTCTTTTATTTGAGGTTCTTTATAGAAATAACAAATAATCAACGCGTCTTTCTTAGTTGAGGTAATTTAGAATGTAATAATTATCAAAAAGATAAAATCTATTATGCCCAAAAACATGAAACGAAACGTCGACTTTCAAATGCAATAAACGAAATGAACTTATCGATGTGTTAGTTTGTACCTTAATACCAAGAATAATAATTTTGTTTTTATAATTATTATTTTAAGAAAGGTATATATATTATGTACATAATTGCTTGGTAAGAATTTATTAATATGTTTTTCAAGCATTAAACCGTTCGGTTTCTGCAGATGTCTGTGTTTAAGGCAATTGCGAACGAAGCCTGAAAATTATCACCAAAGTTCGAACATAAATTAAAAATATCCACATTAGCGCAATTAAAGGCTACAGATTCCATGAACTGTACCGAAAGTTCGACTATAGCCTCCATAAATTATAGCCTATAGAGGTGTCATTTCCAAGCACTCGGATATAAGTAAAACAATAATAATCTCCAATAATAATCTTTAATAATAACCTTTAATAATATTCTTGAATAATAATCTTCAATAATAATTTTCAATACTTTGTTTGTCCGACCTTAAGTTTATACAGTCCACTTTTAAGCAATTAACTGTCCAAATAGAAATTATGTTTATTTTTTTAGACAAATGGAAAATTAAGAAACTAATACCGCGGAGGTGCCTAATTGAATTGGAGGCAGCGCAAGAATGCGCAAACAGTGTTTCCGAAAATTATTACATAAACACCATTAATGAATTCATGTTAGATTTGTTTGTGTTTGAGATATATTCAAATATGCGTTTAAGGCTGATGTCATCTTCTGGCAAGTTATTTAAACAACGAATTTCTATTATATTTTTATGACATTTTATTCAGGACTGGACATTTTATTCAGAAAACAATACGACTAAATTTTTTTCATTAAAATATACTTTATTCAAATATCTATGTTTTTTAATGGAGAATATATATATCTTAATATATAAATAGGTACACATTTCATATAAATTCACAATTTATTTAATATTCAAAACTTTTATTAAAGATCAATTAAATTTGTTTCCTCAATTTTCTCAATTAAAAGAACGATGAGCTCGCTCGCTTCGCGAGCTCGCCGCCTCGCGCCTTCGGCGCTCGCTTTTAAGACAGTTGACTGGAGCTTTTTACATCCTACTTTATATTATTCCATTTATAAAAATTTACTTTCATTTATAAATTATTGTCGTTTTATATATATTATATATATTACACATATAATATATATAATACATATA
This sequence comes from Quadriops clusia, assembly GCA_033557875.1. NCBI lineage: Eukaryota > Metazoa > Arthropoda > Insecta > Coleoptera > Hydrophilidae > Quadriops > Quadriops clusia. The sequence continues at coordinate 648 of JAWQRP010002461.1, read as the reverse complement.
ATATATATTATATAAATACACATTTCATATAAATACACAATTTATTTAAAATTCAAAACTTTTATTACTTGTTAAAGATCAATTAAATTTGTTTCCTCAATTTTCTCAATTAATAAGGTGATGAGCTCGCTCGCTTCGCGACCTCGCCGCCTCGCGCCTTCGGCGCTCGCTTTTAAGACAATCAACTGAAGCTTTTTACATCCTACTTTATATTATTCAATTTATAAAAATGTAATTTAATTTATAAATTATTGTCGTTTTATATATATTATATATATACTATATGTGTTATATATATAATATATTATATATATAATATATATTATATATATATATTATATATTATATATAATATATATAAAAATACAGATATTTATAAATTAAAGTACATTTTTATAAATTGAATAATATAAAGTAGGATGGAAAAAGCTCCAGTTGACTGTCTTAAAAGCGAGCGCCGAAGGCGCGAGGCGGCGAGCTTGCGAAGCGAGCGAGCTCACCGTCTTTTTAATTGAGGAAATGAGGAAACAAATTTAATTGATCTTTAATAGCTAATAAAAGTTTTGAATTTTAAATAAATTGTGTATTTATATGAAATGTGTATTTATATATTATTATATGTATTATTTATATATATTATATGGTATT
>JAWQRP010002460.1:0-15559 GCA_033557875.1 Quadriops clusia | reverse complement strand
AAACAGTTACTGCCATAGCATTATAGCCAATTTAGTCATAGGTTTTAGTCATTATAGCTATAGGTTTTAGGTCGTTATAGGTGTAGGTTTTTAGGTCATTATAGCTATAGGTTTTTAGATCATTTTCAAACAGTTACTGCCATAGCATTGTAGCCAATTTAGTCATAGGCTTTTGTTATTATAGCTATAGGTTTTTAGGTCATTATAGCTGTAGGTTTTTAGGTCATTATAGCTATAGGTTTTTAGGTCATTATAGCTATAGGTTTTTAGATCATTTTCCAACAGTTACTGTCATATCATTATAGCCAATTTAGTCATAGGTTTTAGTCATTATAGCTATAGGTTTTTAGGTCATTATAGCTATAAGTTTTTAGGTCATTTTCAAACAGTTACTGTCATAGTATTATATAGTCAATTTAGTCATAGGTTTTAGTCAGTATAGCTATAGGTTTTTATGTCATTATAGCTATAGGTTTTAAGGTCATTACAGCTATAGATTTTTAGGTCATTTTCAAACAGTTACTGCCATAGCATTATAACAAATTTAGTCATATGTTTTAGTCATTATAGCTATAGGTTTTTAGGTCATTATAGCTATAGGTTTTTAGGTCATTACAGCTATAGATTTTTAGGTCATTTTCAAACAGTTACTGCCATAGCATTATAACAAATTTAGTCATAGGTTTTAGTCATTATAGCTATAAGTTTTTAGGTCATTATAGCTATAGGTTTTTAGATCATTACAGTTATAGATTTTTAGGTCATTTTCAAACAGTTACTGCCATAGCATTATAACCAATTTAGTCATAGGTTTTAGTCATTATAGCTATAAGTTTTTAGGTCATTATAGCTATAGGTTTTTAGATCATTACAGCTATAGATTTTTAGGTCATTTTCAAACAGTTACTGTCATAGCATTACAGCCAATTTAGTCATAGGTTTTAGTCATTATAGCTATAGGTTTTTAGGTCATTATAGCTATAAGTTTTTAGGTCATTTTCAAACAGTTACTGTCATAGCATTATAGCCAATTTAGTCATAGGTTTTAGTCATTATAGCTATTGGTTTTTAGGTCATTATAGCTAAAGGTTTTTAGATCATTATAGCTATAGAGTTTTAGATCATTTTCAAACAGTTACTGTCATATCATTATAGCCAATTTAGTCATAAGTTTTAGTCATTATAGCTATAGGTTTTTAGGTCATTATAGCTATAGGTTTTTAGATCATTTTCAAACAGTTACTGTCATAGCATTATGGCCAATTTAGTCATAGGGTTTAGTCATTATAGCTATAGGTTTTTAGGTCATTATAGCTATAGGTTTTTAGGTCATTTTCAAACAGTTACTGCCATATTATCATAGCCAATTTAGTCATAGGTTTTAGTCATTATAACTATAGGCTTTTAAGACATTAGAGCTATTGGTTTTTATGTCATAATAGCTATAGGTTTTTAGGTCATTTTCAAACAGTTACTGTCATAGCATTATAGCCAATTTAGTCATAGGTTTTAGTCACTATAGCTACAGGTTTTTAGGTCATTATACCTATAGGTTTTTAGGTCATTATAGCTATAGGTTTTGAGATCATTTTCAAACAGTTACTGTCATAGCATTATGGCCAATTTAGTCATAGGTTTTAGTCATTATAGCTATAGGTTTTTAGGTCATTATGGCTATATGTTTTTAGGTCAATATAGCTATAGGTTTTTAGGTCATTTTCAAACAGTTACTGTCACAGCACTATAGCCAATTTAGTCATACGTTTTATTTATTATAGCTACAGGTTTTTAGGTCATTATAGCTATAGGTTTTTTACTGAATTTACAAACTTACTGTCATAGCCAGCAGCAGCGTAGGGACTTATTAAACGTATTAATCAAAGCACATCTTGTGCTATTTGCTTTTCAGTGTTGACCAGCGATTACTCAAGAGTCAAGGGAGCCAAGAGAGGTGGTTGAGATAAGGGGTGGCGGGTTGGTGGTCGTCAAGAAGGAGATGGACAACACTGGGTGGTTAGCAGAGGGTGGTCAGCAGAGGGTGGTCAACATGGGGGTGGTCAGCGAGAAGGTGGCCGACAAGGGTATGGTCAGCCAGGGGGTGGTCACCCAGGGGGTGGTCATCCAGGGGGTGGTCATCCAGGGGGTGGTCATCCAGGGACTGGTTAGTAAGCGGGTGGTCAGCCAAGGGGTTGCCATCCAGGGGCTGGTTAGTAAGCGAGTAGTCACTAAAGGGATGCTCAGCAAAGGGGTGGTCAACAAGCGGGGGCCTTCTCAGGAAAGCTTTAACCCTCGAAGGGCAGCGGTAATGACTCGTGTGTTTGGTTACGCTTACCGTACATCTGTATGTATGACATATGCAAAGTGACCGTCCGAGCGGACATTTGCTTAACCCGTGCGATATATCAGGGGATTTGGCGAGAAGCGCGAGGGAGGAGAACGGTGGCGGCGGCGGCGGCGAAGGCGAAGCCACCCCCGGGGATCACTGAGCGGAATACGTCTTATCTGCCCCCCGGCCGCCGGCCGCCTCCGCCTCAAGGGTCCCGGTTATCCCGAGTTAACAAGAAATTTAACAATATGTACACTAACTGCGGAATACTGATTATTCCCCCATATTCTACACGGGAGATATTTATTTCATTTCATGCATGCTTTACTTAATATCCACACGTGGCGCAAGCTAAAAAACAAAGAGAGACCCAGCGTATATATTCATGCATGTAATATAATATGAACAAAAGGAAAATATATCCGAGTTGTATAATAAATGTATAGGTATAGATATCTTAAAGGGAGGCATTGGCATGCAGAGATCGGGGGGCGTCCGCCAGATGGCTCCGGTGCGAGGTGAGCTTAACTAAACGAGCGCTGCCCAACCAGCGCCAGCTTTGATTTCCGCGGATTTATGTATTGTAAACGATTGCTTTATGCGATATGAGACACCATTTACATGAAAAATGTATCTGGGAAAACGTCCTTATACGAGCTTTTGTTTTCGATACCAGGAAATATTGCTCCTTCTCCGAACGTGACTGCCTTTTTAGTAATTGATGGTGTTAGACCTTTTTGGTAAATTGTGTTAGCCACTGCGCTGCCGTGCGAGCTGCAGAAGCGGACACTCAAATATTTAAAGCGACACACGAACTTGTTGTACGGAGACCAAATAATGATGGAATAAAACGGGGCAGGGGAAGTAATAAATTGTGTTAATTTTAAGTTTGGGAAATTTTGTAAAAATGACATAATATGAATAATGTAATTGAATAATGTAATGTGAATAATGTAATGCGAGTAATGTAATGTGAATATGAATGTAAATGTAATTTGAACAGAAGTATGATAAAATTTTTCATTGTTAGGTGAGTTTTCTTAAAGTCTAATGCGTGAGCCGACAAAACGAGTCTACCTACATATTTGGCACGAGAGCTAATGCCCTAACGATCTAGAGGAGCGGTAAAGTCTAGATCTTAATCAAAACAGCTTTTAACTGCCGCAACGAAACTTGAGTCGCCGTGAGTGGACCGAGGAGGTCGCGATGAGAACCACCTTTGATGTATTCAGATCATGTATGTAAAGTTGGTCTCATTTATTTTTATTGCGGTTTTTATGAATAAGAAGATTAAACGTCGTCCTGCTTCTTCGGGGAACCAACGCTCCGACAGCAACGTAAAAGGAGCTAATAAAAATTATAAAATTTATGTCATCATTATATGTAGCCTGTCATAATGTTTTAGAGCTCCCGCTTCTTAAATAATTGAGGTAGGCGTACGCCAAGAAGGCAATCGCGACACGTACTTTCTGCTCAACGTTTTTGTCTTCGCTAATTATTCGTATTAACATATTTTCCGAATATAATCCTATATTTTTATAATGTAATCTTATATTTTTCTAATATAATCTTATATTTTCTAATATAATCTTTCTTTTTCCAGGATCTCGAAGGTTGTCAAAAGGACGCTGGCAATTGGAGGAGTGTGATATTGTAATATTTAATATGTTATTTAAATGTAATATATTATTCAATTGTAATATATTTTTTAATAGTAATAATATAATTTTTATAATAAACAGGAAATTTATTACCAACTCGTTATTATGACATGCAGCTGATGAAAGCGCGCCTTCGTCCCTTGATTACTTATTATTCAAACCCCGTTGCCGCTGATTGATTGGTTATAGAAGCATCTACGCATTGCTAATTAGAATATTCAATTATGCTAATCGAAGATCCTTTGTTTATAATCCCTCGGCGATTGGGAATATTAATGAGCTTGATGGACGGATCTATAGATTTGCTCGTTTTGCCTTTTTTGTTTTTCTCTTCTTTTACGCATATTTTGTTTTGCTTGTTGTTTTTTCTTTTATTCGTTCTTTTTCGGTTTATTCGTTCGTTTTCGGTTTATTCGTTCTTTTCACTAGAAGATATGAATTGTACAACATTTAACCTCGCGCCTCCACCAATTGTGCCACTATAAGAAGGTTCTGATATACAATAGACTTTTCGTTTTATTCGTCGTTTTATGTTTTGTTGTTTTATGTTTTGTTGTTCTATGTTTTGTTGTTTTATGTTTTGTTGTTTTATGTTTTGTTGTTTTATGTTTTGTTGTTTTATGTTTTGTTGTTTTATGTTTTATTGTTTTATGTTTTGTTGTTCTATGTTTTATTGTTTTATGTTTTATTCGTTGTTTTATGTTTGGCTGTTGTTTTATTCGTTGTTTTTGGGTACATTCGTTTTTTTCAACAGAAGATATTAATTGTACAACATTTAACCGCGCGCCTCCGCCAATTGTGCCACTATAAGAAGGTTCCCATATACAATAGACTAAAGACTAAAGACAGCATACATGTACGTATATGTAGGTTCGTATAGCAGTTATATGAAGTATTTATCTCCTCAGCATTAAAAGGAAGGTTGCTCCTCGAAGTCTCCAGCGAGAGCCTCGTTAAAGAAACACAGCAGGCCAGTAATTAAAGCAATCAGGCCCCGCCCTTCGTTTGCAGCTCCGCCAATGGGGGCCCTTGATTGCGTAATTAGAACAAGTCGGTATCTCGGTTCGAAGGCGATCGTCCAATCCACGCCACTGATTGTTGGGCTCGCTACTGGTCTACAAGGCCTGCTTGATACATTTTATTGGCGGAATTGCGTCTGTTGGTACGCTTTTGTTTTATAAATGAGCCACTCTCATTAACGGGCGCGACAAGGCCGCCGCAAACGAGGGATGAAACTACCCCCACATCGCTGGACCCTCGCCGAGTGAGACGGAGTTATGCGTTCTTCTAGGCGAGAGAGCGAGATGGAGACTGTACCTACATGTAGATGCTAGTGAGGGAGAGAAGTTAAGAATATGGGAAAAGAGATAGAGAGCGAGAGAGAAACAAAAAGTTCGAAGGAGAGAAAAAGAGAAAACGAAAAGACAAATTGTTATTTCTAAAACGAATTATTAGTTCCATTTAATATTAATCATAATAATAATAATTGATCTATCAATTATTAGTATGTAATTGTTATTATTCATTAATCAATTAATAATAATAATATCAATAATAATAAACTAATTGAACATAGGTGGGTTTATAAAAGGAGAAAACTAAAAAGAAATCTTAATTGTGAAGGGTGTAGCTTGTATAGGAAAGAAAAGGGAATAAAAGGGGGGGGGAGCTGTGTAGTTAAGGAGGATGTGGGGAAGGTGTGCAGGATGGAAATCGCTAGGTTCATGTGTACAAGAAACTGTAAAAGCATGCTCCAAGTCCTTTGACTCACGCAAGCGCGTCATCCCAAGTCGATAACATTTCTCTGCATGTATTATATTTTAAAATGTGGCCGGAATAACTTAACATTAAGGAAACAAAGGCGCTCATTTGCGTCCCAACAAAGAGTTACAGAAAAATTGAGTTACAAAAAAATTTGAGTCACAAAAAAATTTGAGTCTCAAAAAAAAGTCAAAAAATTGTATCTATAAAAATTGTATCTCAAAAAATTGTACCACAAAAAATTGATCTCATAAAATTGTGTCTCAAAAAACTGACTGACCTCTAGACAAGGAGAGGCTTTGCTTTTGAAACCTTCATTATTTTTGTCCGCTAGAGGACGCCCCCATCCAAAGGATGTTTCCCTCTAAAACCCATTAATTCATCCCTTAACAAAAAACTCAAACATAAACCAATCAGATTTTCGTCTTTATCTCGTTTCTTTAATTTTAAAATTTCTCTCAGTGTAAAGACATGAAACAAGAATAAATACGCACGCAAGGATATTATCTGTTGTTATATACATACGTATACGGGGTATTAGAGGAATTTTCTATATTATAAAGGGCGGGCATGCGGGGCCGCCTCTGTCTATATAGAACGCATTAATACAGCAGAGTTAATATCGAGTCTGCATGGAATATTAATATTGAACTTTCTACATCCCGGGAAATCGGGACCCAACCCGGCCGCCCCAGATATGCATAATATACCCGGAATATGAAGATCACTCTCGTGATTTTTTCTCCCTCGAAAGCCTAAGAATGTTTTATTTGGGAAAAAAGAAATTAAATCCTGCGAGGGAGGAGGAGAAGGCTTTCGTGTAATGGATTTCGTGTGCATTTAAACAGGATCTCATTTTGGCGCATTCAAAATTATGGGGAATTTAAAATACAAGAAATTTAAAATAGAGGAATTTAAAATACAGCAAATTTTAAATTAAGGCAATTTAAAGTATAGACAATTTAAAATATAGACAATTTAAAATATAGACAATTTAAAATATAGACAATTTAAAATATAGTCAATTTAAAATATAGGCAATTTAAAATCGTCACAGGAAATGTTTAATTGTTGTATAAACTTTAAAATTTTTATAGGTAATTTAAATTTTTTTGTGATTTGCACCTGGCCACCAGTTGTCGGAAGGTCGTGCTCCTCGAAGGCCCAAGACGACATCTGTTGACACATTTTTAAGCATAAAATACTGGCTTTAGGTCGTAGGAGGCATAATTAATTACGAGGCGCATCCTTCTGTATTGTCACCTCACCTGCGTTTCTGAGGAAGTAACATTTCAAGCGTGAGTAACCAGAAACCGATGATAAATCAGCCGCTCGGAAAGGACAATGGGACGGTTTTAATTTTTAATTCTCCTGCGCCCATTTTTGTGTGCTCATGTTTCGAGATGAAGAGAGCAGGGAGATCACCTTACTCGTATTCTGCTTTCGTGACAATAAAATGTACCTACTTATGTACACTGTATACACTGTAAGAAATTCTAGGGAATTAAGAATTAAGCATGAATTAGATGCAGGAAGTATCTATACAGGAAGTATCTATACATACTGAAATAGACTTTTCACGAGTTGTTCTTAATCTTTTACATAATATACTACCAAAAAGATTTTTTTAACTTTTACTGTCTTTATTTTAATAACTACTTAAATAATTAATTAGTTAATATAAAAATTGAATTATGCAAAATAAAAAATGGTTGAAAAAATTAAAATATGTGAAATAAAGAAAGTTCGAAAAATTAGATCTATATATTATATCATGTATCATTCATCAATTTAAAGAATATACAAATAGCAAACAATCACGAATTGTTCTTAATCTTTTACTTAATATACTACCAAAAAGATTATTTACAACTTTTGCAGTCTTTATTTCAATAATTATTTGAATAATTAATTATTTATCATAAAAATTAAATAATGCAAAATAAAGAATGGTTGAAAAAATTAAATTATGTAAAATAAAGGAAGTTCGAAAAATTAGATCTATGTAAAATAAAGAAAGTTTAAAAATGAGATCTATGTATTATATCATTTATCATTCATTAATTTATTTAAAGAATATAATGGTAAACAATCAAGAATTCTTCTTAATTTTTACATAATACAATCCTAAAAAGATTTTTTACAACTTTTACTGTCTTTACTTCAATACTTATTTGAATAATTAATTAGTTAATATAAAAATTAAATTATGCAAAATAAAGAATGATTGAAAATATTAAATAATGCAAAATAGAGAATGATTAAAAAAATTAAATTATGCAAAATAAAGAATTATTGAAAAAATTAAATTATGTAAAATAAAGAAAGGTCGAATAATTAAATCTATGTAAAATAAAGAAAGTTCGAAAAATGAGATCTATGTATTATATCATTTATCATTCATTAATTTATTTAAAGAATATACTAATAGTAAACAATCAAGAATTCTTCTTAATTTTTACATAATATACTACCAAAAAAGATTTTTTACAACTTTTGCTGTCTTCATTTCAATAATTAATTGCATAATTAATTATTTACCATAAAAATGAAATTATGCAAAATATAGAATGGTTGAAAAAATTAAGTTATGTAAAATAAAGAATGGTTGAAAAACTTAATTTATTTAAAATAAAGAATGGTTGAAAACATTAAATTATGTAAAATAAAGAAAGTTCAAAAATTAGATCTATGTATTATATCGTTTATCATTCATCAATTTATTTAAGGAATATACTAATAGTAAACAATCACGAATTGTTCTTAATCTTTTACATAATATACTACGAAACAAATTTTTTACTACTTTGCTGTCTTTATTTCAATAATTATTTGAATAATTAATTATTTATCATAAAAATTAAATAATGCCAAATAAAGAATGGTTGAAAAAATTAAATTATGTAAAATAAAGAAAGTTCGAGAAATTAGATCTATGTATTATATCATTTATTATCCATCAATTTATTTACAGAATATACTAATAGTAAACAATCAAGAATTCTTCTTAATTTTTACATAATATACTACCAAAAAGATTTTTTACAACTTTTGCTGCCTTCATTTGAATAATTAATTGCATAATTAATTATTTACCATAAAAATTAAATTATGCAAAATATAGAATGATTGAAAAAATTAAATTATGTAAAATAAAGATGTTTCGAAAAATTAGATCTATGTATTATATCATTTATCATTCATGTATTTATCAGTTATCATTAATTAATTTATTTAAGGAATATACTAATGGTAAACAATCATGAATTGTTCTTAATCTTTTACATAATATACTACCAAAAAGATTTTATACAACGTTTACTGTCTTTATTTCAATAATTACTTAAATAATTAATTAGTTAATATAAAAATTAAATTATGTAAAATAAAGAATGGTTGAAAAAATTAAATTATGTAAAATAAAGAATAGTTGAAAAAATTAAATTACGTAAAATAAAGATATTTCGAAAAATTAGAGCTATGTAAAATAAAGAAAGTTCGAAAAATGAGATCTCTGTATTATATCATTTATCATTCATTAATTTATTTAAAGAATATACTAATAGTAAACAATCAAGAATTCTTCTTAATTTTTACATAATACAATACCAAAAAGATTTTTTTACAACTTTTACTGTCTTTATTTCAATAATTATTTGAATAAATAATTAGTTAATATAAAAATTAAATTATGCAAAATAAAGAATGATTGAAAATATTAAATTATGCAAAATAAAGAATGATTGAAAAAATTAAATTAAAGAAAGTTCGAAAAATTAGATCTATGTATTGTATCATTTATTCTCCATCAATTTATTTACAGAATATACTAATAGTAAACAATCAAGAATTCTTCTTAATTTTTACATAATATACTACCAAAAAGGTTTTTACAACTTTTACTGTCTTTATTTCAATAACTACTTAAATAATTAATTAGTTAATATAAAAATTAAATTATACAAAATGAAGAATGGTCGAAAAAATTAAATTATGTAAAATAAAGAATGGTTGAAAAAATTAAATTATGTAAAATAAAGAAAGTTCGAAAAATGAGATCTTTTATGTATTATATCATTTAACATTCACCAATTTCAGGAATAAACAAATGGTAAACAATCGAGAATTGTTCTTAACTTTTGGAATTATACAGAAATAAGTTAGTTTAGTTCCCAAAATTTGTAACACTGTTGTCCTTTATGTAGTTTATCTATTATGTATATACTTATGCAGAATAATATTTCTTGTCATTGGTTTAATGTTATTGATTATTGTAATAAATAAAAATTAGTTACTGATTATTTAAAACGAAATAATGATGTGAAGTGCGGTCGTCGCGTCGTTCTAGGCTAGTTTCGATGGTGCGCCTCCGCCAATTGTGCAACTCAACTTCAACAACTCGACTGTATCACTATGTATTTTATTTGTAACTACAGACGTAGTGAATGTTATTGATTGTTTAAAACGTAACCACGTATTAAATAATTAATATCATTCACTACGTCTGTCGATAAAACTAAAATAGAGTTAGAGTTGAGTTGTTAAAGTTGAGTTGCTAAACTTGGGTTGCTAAAGTTGAGTGGCACAATTGGCGGAGGCGCACCATCGAAACTAGCCCAGAACGACTCGACGCGACGACCGCACTTCATCATTATTTCGTGCGCAGCCCCGACATTTAGCAAGGCGCATAAATAATTTATAAAAATCAATTAAGTCCGAAAGGGCCGAAAAACGAGTGCGCCGGGGCCTAGCCGGGCTGTCGACATCATTGTCTAAAATCTGATTTACAATGATGTTTTGACAGTTCGGCTCAGATCTCTGAATAAGGGCGTCCACATTAGAGGCTCGCCGGTGGAAAATTTATACCCGCGAGTACCAGCCGCAATCTTTAGAGCCAAGATGGTGAATATAAATTATAGTGTATAAATATTGAGGAAGGCACTTTCGATACGCTCGGACAGCTTTCTGTACGGGAGAATGGGACCATGGGACTCAATATCGACTTCCGGACGTGCTAAGGAATATTTCAAACATTTTGTCCGAAATTTCATAAACCGCTTATCTTGTATCAATATTTGTAATTTGGAAGACGTATCGTTCTGTGCCACGCTGGCTGCTGGAGCCAAGGGGCCTGAAACGAGGGACCCGTCTATGAAATCTTATCTGGCTCGCGTTGTTGTTTTAAGGAGAGTCAATATTGTTCATATTTATTTGCCTAATTATTTTTCCAATAACTAGGTAGGTACCTAATAATCATAGATGTGTTTTGTCATGTAATAATTTAATCTCCATTAGGTACGTGTAATATTATTACTTATTTAGTTAGTAAAGTTGCCTAGGTTCACCATAATGTGCGTTTTTTAAAGAATTGTGGTTTATCTGGGTTTTCCGCGTACAACGATACCCATATTGTGATGAAAAATCTTAATTAAGTCACTAATTTATGCATTTAATTGACTTCTATGCCAAAGTTTGTCTGGTCAACTGTACGTGTCTCTGTATACCTGTATACCTGATAGCAGCAGAGGCGTTTAAACTCATTCTTTCTATTCAGCATTTCACGGCCCATTATAAGGGTTTTATGATCTAATCAGTATTTGAAACGTCTATATATTTGTTATTAAAAAAAAGTTTAGCATGATTATGTTTTTTACAGTTTGATGTGCGCATATATACCAAATTGATTAGGTCTCCAGCATAAAATTTTTGCTTTTTTTAACCTATTCTCGACCAAAATTATTGCTTTGTAAAGGTCAATAGAGTCGAGTTGATGTGTAGCGTTTTACGTATCTGCGTAGCAGAATGATGTGTTATCCTGGAGATGTGGGCCGAAGTGAGGGATGCGTGCGTCCGATGGCGGTGATTAATTCTTTATCGACATCTAAGCGGGCACCTCCCGCAGGGCCTCGAACCACGAACTGTGAGCTAAAATAACAAAAACAGCGTGAGCCGTAATTAATTTAAATCGTTTTCTCCTTTTCTTTTCGTCCTGCAAATTGTTCTACTTCGTTAGGGATTGTCCATAACCTCGTAAGTCCGTCCATTCGTTAGTTCATCAATTCGTCAATTCACCAATTTGTCAATTCACCAATTCGTCAATTCACCAATTCGTCAATTTACGAATTCGTCAATTCACCACTTATCTATATAATATATAAAAAAAATATATAAAATATTATATATTGTTCACCAATTCACTATAGTTCACCAATTCACCATTTCCCCAATTCGCCAGGTCTCCAGTTCGCCAGAGCAGAATAACAAAATAATTATAAACGAGTACTTCCGAACGACATATTTAAATTTTTACTGCCCCGCACGAGTGTATATTTAGAAAATTTATTATTTCGAGCCGAATTTATTATTTCGAACCGAATTTATTATTTCGAACGGAATTTATAGGGAATCCGTAAGGCGGCACGAGAACCGGAACTGCCGTCTCCGTATAAATCAAGGGACATCAAACTCTTATTAATAGATCCTTAAATATACGAAAAAACAATCCTTGGAAATGGAGACCAGCACTCCCCGTTTGATCAATATTTAGACAATAATTATAAATCTTTGTTAGCTCAGTTTCCAGTTCGATCCATTAGGGGTTAATCGTGTGTTTACTGGAGCAGTTTGTGTTCCAAGAGTGCTCTCTGATTAGTTACATTCGAGGAAAGCCTCCTTTGTGCCCAATCCGGAAAGAGTTTTGCCTGAGCCTTTATACAATATGTACTTACATACCTATTCATAATTTTAATAGTTCCCCAAGCAACAATTTTGGTCGAAAATTCGTTAGAAAAGACTAATTTAAAGGTTAGCGACCTAACGAATTTGGTTAGAATTTACCATGAAATTACGTCGAAATGTCGACAGTGGGGAATAAAATGAAAGTAAATTTAACGTAATATCGCAAACTATAAAGGAAATTGGACTTCATGGTCACAGTTAAATATCCCTGATTAGGCCATATATTAGTAAATTTTAGGTAAACTTTAACCAATTGAGGTGCATTTAACTTATAATAATATTTAACTTATTTCTTACTAATATTTAACCTAAATATTACCTATTTTTAACTTATTTCTCTATTTGGATATCGCGCATGAACACGCGTTCAACAGTTTATATCTTTATCTAACAAATGAATAATATAATAAGTTCATACTTGTTTACCATATTCTTCCTCCGAAACAGTTTTAACGATAACGTTCTACTTCTAGACCTTCTTTCCACCATTACATTAATACATATGTTACTCGAATAATTATAACATTATAACAGGTTACCTTAGAATCAATTTTTACTACGCTGAAAAATTTTTTGATGAAATCATAGATCCCACTTCGAAGTATATCATAGCGCCTCAGAAATTAGCAGTCATAACAAAATGTTAAATATTTCAAAAAAAAAATTTGAATCACATTTCTTAATGTGTCCAAGTTTAATTTATTGTCATCTTATTCGGAACCTTAAAAATGCCCATTATAATTAGTTTTGCGAAGTTGTAATTACTTCATTAATTAAATATTATTATTAATTAAATATTAAGCATCAAACTGCCCAAGTACAAAATGGTGGACATGAATGCTCAAGTTACGGATATATATCAAATCATAATGAAACAAATTGTAAAATGGTTCTAATTTTTACTTTCAGTCTTCTAAACAGTATACCCAGCTTTCGCCAACACATTTGTACCGTGCATTTGTGGAATCTTTAGTAGTAGGCAGTACATCCTTATAACATCAAATTTCCAATTAGTTGGTTGCCTATACGTGAATGCATTTAATGTAAATACAATAACTGGTAATGTCCATTGCAAATATTTTGTGATTTAGTGACCACTTATTAATTAATGATAACCTAGAAATTAACCTGGAAGAATATTTCTATTGAAATGTGTAATTCCCCAGGTCAAGATGATATACAATGAATATGGAGTTGAAAATAAAATTTCCAGTACTATCTTGACTGTTTAATATTTCGTAAGGCTACCGGTTTCGCCGCTGAATTGCGGCTTCTTCAGGCCTCTATAATAGTTAACATTAAGCAGTGAATTAGTGAATTAATATTTTACATATTTATCCTAATTGATTATTACAGAAACTATGGGGTCCAGACAATTGGTAGGTAAACAATTCGTAGTATGACAACTTGTATGATGATATTTCGTAGGATTACAATTCATAGTATAGGTCAATTGGTAGTGTGCCAATTGGTAAGAAACTTTAACATGAAGACAATTTAATATTAAGAAAATTTATCATGAAGACAATTTAGCACTATGAAAATTTAACACTAAGAAAATTTAACATGAAGACAATTTAACAGTAAGAAACTTTAACATGAAGACAATTTAACACTAAGAAAATTTAACATGATGACAAATTAACACTAAGAAAATTTAATATGAAGACAATTTAACATTAAGAAAATTTAATATGAAGACAATGTAACATTAAGAAAATTTAATATGAAGACAATGTAACACTTAGAAACTTTAACATGAAGACAATTTAACACTAAGAAAATTTAACTTGAAGAAAATTTTAAAACTACGAAAATTTAACATTAAGACAATTTAACACTAAGAAAATATATCATGAAGACAATTTATCAATAAGAAACTTTAACATGAAGACAATTTAACACTACAGAATGACACGACAACCCCCCCATACATCCTACGAATTATCCTTCCAATGAATTGTCCTATCCTACGAATTGTCTTCCTACCAGTTGTCACTCTACTAATTGTCTTCCTACTAATTGTCCTATATCCAGAAACTATAACATAAACTTACTTGTAGTCAGTATTTTATTTTTTGTCACTTTTATATTTGTTTTGTAAATCATCACTACTTGCTATTATCATTATATTCCTTTGCTTTATACTTTTTACAATTTAACACATTAAATATTCACAGATTAAAATTTTGGACAAACACAGGACTATGATGATTTGAGAATAATGACCTTTATGCGATATAATGTTTTTTGCTTAATATAAAAAATTTTTCGGAGTATGTGAAATTATTGAATATTTGAGTGTAGAATACTTTATCTTTTCTCCTATATGTAAAATCGATGTATTTTAGAAATAGTTTTCTCTTTTTTTTCCTCAAGTGTGATTATGATTTATCTGATCGGTGTGCGGCGTGTGAGCTATGTAGGAGATATAAATTACAGACCCCTTTATAAACTAATATTACAGGGCACTGTACCTCCTACATAGCTCACGCGCCGCACACCGGTCAGATAAATCATAATCACACTTGAGTCAAGAAAATACTGGAAATTTTATTTTCAACTCCATATTCAATATTTCTATTCCTCTCCGCTTTCGTCGATGTCACTGTTCTGATCATCTATGATACTGCATTAACTTGTACTATATACACCCTCAATGTATTGTGACGTTCTGGGGGGGGGGCATAGCTGAAAAGCTAAGATCAATGATCCAAAAGATCCAAAAGGAACTCTTAATTAATCATTCCTTAAGCGGAAACGGCGGGAGATTCAAATCAACCCGAACCTCTATTTGGTCAAAATTACCTGTGATCGTCTAGGCTACCCCTAGTGACTACCGAAGACTCTCTCTGTGGTAACTCTCTGACTCTCTCTGTGTGTGACTATCTGCCGCAAGACTCCCAATCAAACCCCTGCCTTCCGAGACGCTCACCCGACTTGACTGGCACCTTTGCTCCAGAAGACTACCTCCATCGACCGTTTTTTCTACCTGACTCCCTGCTCACTCCCCTGACCGTTCATCCCTCTCCACCTGTCAATCTCACTGGCTGCATCTCGGAAAATGCGAACT